>PVJS01025711.1:0-27631 GCA_004027185.1 Glis glis
GCCTCCCCCCACCCATATGAAGTACCAAGAATTATGTTGGTATATTTTCACATGTACATATTGTTTATGATAGTAATTTCATTAATTCCCTTCTTTCTTGCCCTCCCCCTTCCCTTATACCACTTCCCTTGTTCCGCTGAGGGTTCTCCATTATCAACCGGAGTCCCTTATGTGACCCTACTACTCCTTAGGTTGCGCATATTAATGAAAACATATGTCCCTTCTTTTTTTGTGATTGGCTGATCTCACTTAACATAATGTTCTCCAGATCCTTCCACTTTCTTGCAAATGATGTTATTTTGTTCTTCTTTATTGCTGAGTAGAATTCCATTGTGTGTATTTCCCACAATTTTGTGATCCACTCATCTGTTGATGGACACCTAGGTTGCTTCCATGATTTGGCCACTGTGAATTGTGCTGCTATGAACATGGGTATGCATATATTGCTGTAGTTTTCTGGTTTCAATCCCTTTGTTTTGATACCCAGTAGTGGTATAGCCGTGACCACCACAATTTAGAGGAAGGAAGATTTGCTTGCTCACAATTTCTGGGTTTCATTCCACGTTAGGCCAGTGAAGTCTGCAGAGCTCAGGGCATGGCACATGGAGCAGAGAGACAGACAGAGTGACACAGAAACAGAGCAAGGGCTCTGCTCTCACATCAGGGAGGCCAGAAGCAAGAAAGAGCGACTAAGTGGAGGAAGGAGGGACCATATATAATCCCCAAGGCCACATCCCCAGTGACTCCTCCTCAGTAACCAAGCTCCTCCTCCAACATGGCTGCCTTGTCTCCCTGAGATCTAGGAGGACATTCTAAATCCAAACCATAACATCTCCCAACTATTTCAAAATTCTTCATGCAGCACCCCTGCTAAAAGGATCATTTAGTTGCTTAACATTCCTGTTGACAAGAAATTCACTACCCCACAGGTAAATTGCACTGGTATCTTTATGTTTGTTTGTTTTGGTACTGGGGATTGAATCCAGAGGCATTCTACCTCCAAGCTATATCCCCAGCCCTTTTTTATTTTTTATTTTGAAACAGGGTCTTGCTAAGTTGCTGAGGGTCTCACTAAGTTGCAGAGGCTGGCTGGGAACCTATGATCCTCCTGTCTCAGCCTCCCAAGTACTGGGATTACAGGCGCATGCCACCATGCCCAGAGTGCACTAATATCTTAACAACCATATGTGGATTCCCATTTTGCCCTTTGAGAAGCAGTGTGACATTGAACCATTGCTCTTTATACCTTTACTCATTATAAATTAGGAGAAAGCACTTGGCAGTTGATAGCACCAATTTACTGTTTATTTATTAGTAAAACTGCAAAATACCAGCTGTAATCTTTAATAGCTGTTTGATTTGATGATACAGTTGCAATGGTTACATTGTATGAAGTTATTTCCATCAGAGTTGAGGTGATCTATGAACCAGTCAAGATTAGAAGACAGGAGAACTAGGGTTTTGTCACAGCCTTGGTCATAAGTGGTGACTTTCAGGAATGTCATGTCTATTTCCAGATCTCAATTTCTTAGTATGTAAAATCAAGGGGAGAGAATAGACAATTTCTAAGCACCAGCTCTCTCAAGCTGTAAGTTTTAGTGAGGTCATAACAGTGCTTTGTAAATGGAAGATACCAACATCACTGATAAATAAACAACAAAATTATTATACAGATAAGATAGATAACCATCCATGAGACATGGGCTCAAATACCCAGAAAAGGTCCAGTCACCATCAATATTCATGAACACTCAAGATAAAACATGACTTCCATTTTCCTGATGACTTCTGAGATGGCATTTCCACTTAGATCCTTCATTATTTCATTGCATTAATGATGCTGGCTCCTAATAAACATTATCCCACCTAGAAGGGGAAAATGAATTAACCTTATGAATTATTGCATTCTTTTCAGTTTATAAATTGTTCTGTTGGTAGCTGAACATATTGGTTGGCTTAGGAAAGGGAATAGGCCACATTTGGGAGTCTACATGTGCCAAATCTCCAGTGGCAGATTAGCCTGAGAGTTTCTAAGGGGAGTGCAAGACAGAGGTCAGGGAGGGGTAAAGGAACAAAAGGAGTAAATCTTTGAACAAAGTCAAATCTTATTTACGTGCTCAACTCAGGCCAGTCACTGCTTACAGCATTGATAGAGATGGAAGATTATTTTCTGGCAGAAATCTGTGTGTGGAGAATTTAGTTGTTTGTGGAAAATAACAACTACCAGAACTCCAAAGGAAAACTGCCTCCCTAAACTTTGTAGGATGCCATTAGCAATTTGCCCCCATGGAGGGCTAATGAAAGAAGCTGGGCCTTAGAGAAATCTGAACACCCAAGGAAGGTTTCCAACGTTGTTTGAGGCTACTTGAGTGGTTCGTGGTAGAACTTAGCAAAGAACTTCATTAGCTAGCTTTCACCACCATGTCCCAGTAGATTGTTGGTTTAGACCATTCAGGACTATTAATCTGAGAAATAATAAAAACATAAACAGCATGATGAAGTGGAAAGAACACTGGCCTGAGAATTAGGAGATCAGGGTTTTGATCCCAGTTCTGTGACTTTGAGCTGTGCTTTCCTCATCTGTAAATGAAAGGAGCAATGACTGTTAAGATTTCTTCCAGCATTAATTGTCCATGAACATGAATAAAGATCATATCTACCTAGCTTTCATATCTTCAAACCACAGGTCAGTGGGCCTATCTGTTTTAAATTTCCATATAATTAGAGTGGTGAATTCCCAGTGGCCACCCTTCTCTTCCACATGAGCTCTCCACTCTAAACCACCTGTTTTACTTACCATCCCTTTGCAAAAGGCAGCCCCCTTTCAATCATATATTTTCCTCTTTTGTCTGAAGATTCTGAATTTTTCTAAAGCTTCACATCCATGAAGCAATGAGATAAAGTAGACTTTTTCTATGAAGTGTGTGTCCTCTGATTAGAATTGCCAAATAAATTGCAAGATACCCACTTGAATTCAAATTTCAGATAAATAATAATGTTTTAGGATAAGTGTGCTTTATACAATATCTGGGACATACGTGTGCTAAAAATTATCTGTTGTAATTAAAATTCTGACAATCATACCTTTAATCTGAGTTCTCTCTCCCACTCACAAAGTCCTATAGATCTCTCTTGGAGTCATTCCATGTGTACTTACATTACTATTTATTTATTTGTTTATTTATTCACACTGAAGATTGAACCCAGAGGCATTCTACCTCCAAACTACACCCCCAATCTGAATTTATTTTTATTTTGAAACAGAGTCTTACTAAGTTGCTGAGGTTGGTCTGGAACCTATGTTCCTCCTGTCTCAAGTACTGGGATCACTGGTTTGCACCACCGTACCCAGATCTTATATTGCTATTCTTGATTGACTGTCTGTGTCCATATGATTTACCAATTAGATTATAAACACTGTGAGACACATAATAGGCTACTATATATTTTATATCTTCTTCTGTCACCAGTGGTGCTTATTATCATTAGACTCTTCAATCCATGTACTTGGTCCCAATTACTAAAGCACAGACTGCCTCTTTCTCAAGCAGACTGAGATAATGTAATCGTGCCACACTTGCCTAGACACACAAGAAAATGGGATGGAAACTAGACACACAAGGAAAATTAGCTTTGGGGTCCATAGCAGTTGTTCAGTTTAGCAGTGCAAAATAGAAATCAATCTAATTATTTCTAGTGAGTTCAAAAGTTCCATAAAGTCACGTGCAAGGCCAAATTTTTAACTTGCCGATTTCACCTATCATTTCTATTTAATGTACCCTTTAGCCTATAATCTCCATTTTTCAGGACACGGAACTGACTTCCTCATGATTTGAAAAGTCTTGCAAAGCAGCGAGTTCCTTTTGTGTCCATGTGGCAGCATTCAGTGTTTGTATTCCTACCCCCAAGAAACCAAGAGCACCAGCCACCTTTCTCCTCAAAACAAAGTCCTTTACTTTAACTTCTTTCCCAAGATGATCCTATCCTTTCCCTTTTAATTCTTACCTTTTCCACAGACGACTCGTCATTTCCTAAACACACCTTGAAGCCTTGCCTGTTTTTCTGTCTCCATTGCTAATGCTAATGCTCCAAATCCCACCTAGTTGTGAAGTTGCAGAGTGAAATGTATCCTAAGAATCTGGCCTGATACTCTACTTTAAATACAAAGAAATGATGGATCTCAGAAAAGATTCAAAAATATTCTGCAGTAAAGTGACAGCCATGACTCAAAAAATGTCTTCTGTGTACAGCGTGGTGGCATACACCTATAATCCCAGTACTTAGGAGGCTGAGACAGGAGGATTGCAGATTCAAGGCCAAACTCAGCAATTTAGCAAGACACGCAGCACCTTAGTGAGACCCTGTTTCAAAATAAAAAATGAAGAAGGGCTGGGGCTGTAGTTCAGAGGTAGAATTCCCTTGGGTTAAATTCCCAGTGCCCCCCAAAATAAATGTTCCCAAAGTGTTTCGTTTGTTCCCATTCCACATTCCTTCTTTGAGAATCACCTTTAGCTAATCTCTCTTTTATATATACTTTTACTGGTGCATGGTGATTATACATCATAGTGAGGTTCAAAGTGATACAGACATACATGAGCGCACCGTACGGTTCATTTCTCTCCACATCCCACCTCACTCAGCCTTCCTCCCTCCTACATGTTAGTGATTTGACAGTGATACCTTCATGCATGGACATAACATGATTTGAACTGTTTCCTTCCTCGATCCTTCTTTTTCCACTCCTCACCTCCTTCCCCCAACCCCTTTCCACTATTCTGCTGGTTTCTCTCCTCATTTATCTGAAATCCCTTTTGTTTCCTATTTTCTCTCTGGCTTCCACATATGAGAGAAAACATATGACCCTAGACATTCTGAGACTGGTTAATCTCACTTAGCATAATATCTCTTTTTTAAAGACTTTCCTCATCATCCCAGCCAGACATTTTTTTCTCTGTCTCTTTTAACCCTAGGCTGCACTTTGTTTGTAGGTCTCCTGAGGTTCTTAGTCCTTTTTTGGTTGTGTTTTCATCATTGGCAAAGTTCCAAGAGAAAAAAATTGTTCCTTGTTCTAAGAGGAGAGAGACAAGTTGGCCTCTGGTGTACTGTTTTCCTAACAGCCTGATGGTTCTGTTGAGAAGAATAATGAGTTGTTGGTGCCCAATCGCTGGATCCCATGACTGAGGCTTTGGTGAGCAAGGACTTATGACTGTCCTGAACTCTCTGGGTGGTATTCAGGATGGAGAAACACCTATGGAAAGCAGGAGCAGGAATGGCTAGATTACTTCAGGAAGGAAGGTTAAGTGTGGTAGGGAAAACATGGTCTTGAGTAGCACTCCCTTGAGTTTCCTGGTGTTTAATCTAATTGTTATAAATTGATTAAAAGAGACACATGAAACAAGTATTACATGTTGGGGGCATTCTAAAAAAAAGACTAATATAATTCTAACTCTATGATTAGAGCCTTATCAAAGAGCGCTGAAACGACACCAGCAGGAGAAACCTTAGAAGAGAGATGAGTCAGGGAGGGAGGGGGAGCGCTGAGTGGGAGCCAGCTACATTCATGCCTGCAGTCAGATCAATGATGTAGTAAGCTGCGTAGTGGACATGTGGCAGCCACAGTTCTCAATGTCCAAATGAACTGGTTCACCAAATAGTGTCAACGAAAGATCGTATAACCAAAGACTAAACTCAGTCAAATTTTAGATAAAAATACATTTCGTATGGGAAGTTTGTCTTCAACAATCTACTTTATGGCCAAAATTTGACTTTAAAGGACATGGTGTTTTTTTTTTTAACAATTGTGTTTTCCTTTAAAACTCTTTTCTTCCAAAATGTTGAAATTAGAAATGTATGTAAAGACAACAACCACCTATGGTTAATTTCTCAGTGAGTCAAACTCTCAAACTTTTGTCTTCAGTGATTATGTATTTAGTCCCTGTGTGTCAGGTGCTGAGCTGGGCCCTGTGTACAGTTGTAAATAAGACAGGCATGACCTCTGTCATTAAACTCATGCTCTGAGGCCATAAAACACCCCTTATACACCATACAACATAAGCATTAAAACGTCTAGTAAGCTTTAATAAATCTAGAACAGCAGGTTTCTCGCTGAAAACCTATTTAAAACTGCTAGGTTGGCACTGTGGTACATGCCCATAATCCCAGTACTTGGGGTACTAAGGCAGTAGGATCTCAAGTTTGAGGCCAGCCCCAGCAATTTAGTGAGACCCTCAGCAACTTAGAGAGACCCTGTTTCAAAATAAAAATAAATAAAATAAAATAAGGCTGAGGATAGCTCAGAGATGGAGTGCCCTGAGTTCAACCCCCAGTACAAATTTTTGTTTGTGTTTTTAGGGCTGTTCCCTCATCAGATTGTGAGCATCGTGTTGAACGCTCTGACAGTCTCACAAAAAAGGGAGTTCTTTTCTCCACCAAAACAATACCCGTATTTGAATGCCTCATCAAAAGAGGAAGATTTCTTGTGATTAGCCATATTCTAAACACTTAGATCACAATATAGTAAATTTTCAAAAGGAAAGACTTTTACCATGATTTAAGCGCTGGTGTAAGTAAATTCTATGCTTCAAAATGCAAATATTCCTAAAATATTAAAAAGCTACCATGTACTGGGTCCTTCTCATATGCCCAGTATTGTAACCCTTTTTGATTTTGATTGAATTAAATGTACACAAAACTCTAAAAAGTAGGCACTACTCTTATTATTTCCATTTTACAGATGAGGAAATTGAGGCACAGAAAGGCTAACAACCTTCCCTCAGACACAAAACTAGTATATGGTTCAACCAAAATTCAAATCCAGAATTTGAAATCCAGCCAGAGCCCACATACTCTTGGCAATGCAAACTGTTGAAGGGTCTATCACCTCCATAAATACAAATTTCATACCAGAAATCATATTAGATGTTCCTTTCTCTGGAGAAATTTCAGAACCAAATTTAAAACTGAAGGGTGATTATTTGAAGCAAATTGTCTTTTTGTCAAGTATATGTTACCTTAATAGAAGGTTGCAAGGAATGAGAAATATGAAGCTTGACATGGACAACACTTTCATGAACCATATGAGTATAAGAGAGAAGTATGCAGCATTAATATGAAGTTGAAGATTCACAGGCAACATTGAGATGGATGCACTGTCCACCAGATGTTCAACAAACTGTTGAGCAGGCTGTGCAGAGTGGAGGTGGACCTGCAACCAGACCGACCAGGTCCCCACTTAGTGACAAAAATGGCACAGCAGCACAACAGTGTATGGAAGAGGCCTGCACAGAAGTCAAGCCGTGACATGGAGCAATAGAATTTAATTGGGAAATGATGCATGCTTATGTCTTTAGTATTGCTTCAATTGGTTTCCCATGAAGAGAAATCAAATAGCGTCTGATCTGGTAAAAAAAAAAAAAAAAAAAAACTAGACAATGATTGAGGACAAAGACTACCTGAAGTCATCAGAAGGGTGGCACAGTTGCTGCCAGCAGGGAGGTGGGTTGCTGGGACAGCTTGAGTGAGGGTAAGCCTTGGGGACAGATGGTCTCCGAGTTTCAGTGGGGAATTTCCAAGGCAAAAACCACCCCTTGACTATTCATTCACAGGCTGGCATATCCTGGGAAATAGGCATTACAGTTTACCTATAAATATGTCCAACCATCTCTATAAAAGTGATAATAAAAGAGATCACACAACTTGAGCCAATTTGTAACGCAAATGCTTGGCACAGTTTGAATACAATAAATGTTTGTTGGTTCTGTCTTATCTGTGCCTTCCTGTTGAGTTTATTGCAGGAAAAATTTAGCCCCAAAATTGGTTTGTCTTCTTTGTGGTTGTGGTCAGTCGCTGTCGAGAGATATGCTCCTTGGGTCTGGGGGAGATCTGACATTCAGGGCTATGCTGAGATTTTGTATCAATCCAACTGTACATAAAAATCAACAAGAATTGTTATATCATTCAATAGTATATGATGTGTAGTAAAAAAAGAAACTGTCAATGTGTTTGAAACTCATTACATCCCATACTGTCAACATAAAATATATCAAGTGGCTGACTGAAGCAATAACCTCTCTTCATGGAGCAGTAGGGAACAGAGAAAAGCATATTCTCTGGGCAACTGTCACAATGCAAGGCCAGATGTGGCCAGCTGAGTTTGCCCTTACTGACCATAACATCCCCCTAGAAACCCTGCTGGGCCGCCCCATGTTCCTGACGCTGCCTTAATTGACCACATTAAGAGGGTCATGAGGCCAGACAAGAGGGCAGCAGAACTGACAGTCAAACAGGCTGGTGCTACCCTCTGTGGGTCTCTGGCTAAACCAGCTCAGGGGAGGACCAAGGCTTGAGGCCTCAGAGTACAGGACAAGGAGAGAGGAGTACAGGGAGAGCAGGAGCATCACTCAGTGACTGCATTAGGAATGAGTCTATGGTCTCCCCATGTGCTTTAGTTCATTTGTTTTTCCCAGTTGTTATGGGATATTGGCTCTGATCCTCACAGCCACTGTGGAGCAAACAGGGCTGGGAGCTTATGTGAACTGCCTGGTGCCATGATCCCAGTGAGTCCTGAGCCTGGAATTTGAGCTCAGTCCGTGGATATCAGAGCAGATCAGCATCTATACCTGGTTCAGCCAATTAACTTTAAAAATAGAATTTGGTTCAGGGCTAAGAAGACCTTGAGGACAATGTACCTATGTTGAGCCACGTTTTGTTGTCGCATACTACATTTAAAATGCAGTTTATGAAAAAGAAAGAAAATAATTATAAAATACCTGATCATACAATATGAATCAGATCACAAATCCTATCATCTTCATATTCGGGAGAACGTTCTCCTCAGACATAAGCATTAGAATAGGGGGTTGAAAGAACAAAATTAGGTCATTTACAGCAAAATGAATGTAACTAGAAAATATTATGCTAAGTGAGATCAGCCAGTCTCAGAAAGTCAAGGGTCATATGTTTTCTCTCATGTGTGGAAGCTAGAACAAAAATTGGAAGTCAAGGGTCATATGTTTTCTCTCATGTGTGGAAGCTAGAACAAAAATTGGAGGCAAAGAGGACTTCAGTCAAATGAGAAAAAACAGTAAAATAGTGAAAGGGGACTGGGGGAGGGAGGCAAAGAGGGGGAAAATGAGGATTGAGGAAGGGAATGGATCAAATGAGGTTATGTTAATACAAGGTTTCACTACCAATCTCACTACCATGTATGGGGAGGGAGGAAGAGGGGTCAGTATACAGAGGGAAATACACCAAGCGATGTGTGCATGTATGTTTGTATCACTTTGAATCTCATTATGATGTATAAAATTATGTTGCACCAACAAAAGGGTATATATATATGATATACAAAAAAGGATATATATATATACACAGAAGTGCATATATCTATATACAAAAGTGTATATATATGAATAGAGGCTTGATACTCTGTAGCATGGAGTCTGATACTGGTGAGAGGAATCGGCTGAAGCCAGAGCCATCATACCAAATTCACTTTTAGATTAGCTTGTGCAGTATTCTGAGCTTGTTAGGGATCTTCCAAGACATGTATTCTCTTCTGCTTGAAGGAGCAAGTGGAGTTCATCTGACGATTCACTTAACCTTAACTCTCCAGATAATAATGTTTAGACACTTTCTAGACATATGTGTCAGCAAATTCTGTGTTTTCTCTATAACATTTTTCCAGCTGACCCAAACAATGACTAGACAGAAACTGTCCAACATACTCTGAGGTCTTGAGGATTTGAAGGACGATGTTCTCAAGTGCACACCTGGATTGCCTATTTCACTTGCCCTGCAGCTTACTGAGGGAAAGCACTTTCCCACTCCAGTTTCCAGGTGTGGCTCAGTCTTGCTTTATCTCTGGAATCTTTCTTAAAACATAGTGAACACAGGATGAGAAACAGCTAGGCCCATAAAAGAATGATGAACCAGTATTCAAGCAAGATTCTGACAAGCTTTCTTTGAGACCTTCAATTTTTTTTCTTTCAAACAAATGCTCTTCATTTTAATTCCCTTTCCTTTTTTTTTTTTTTTTTTTTTTTTTTTTACAAAAATGCATTCCCAACTGGCTTGGCATGAAATGTGAATTCTTCAGATGCAGGCTGTCCTGTCATACCTCCCACATGCTTCATTTCCATTTTGCATCTCCTTGACCTCCTTCAGCTCTGAGATCTACTCCTACATGTTCATGCTGTCTCTGAGGAGGCTAGGAAAAGAGGGAAGTGGGAATTTGCTTTGATTCTCAGTTTACAATTCCCTGTAGAAGTGACAGGGTGAGGGTGTGGGGCAGGGAGGAAGGAGGGATCCTGTGGGTGCAATCTGTAGGCTGTAGGCTGGACAGACCCAGGTGAACCTCCAAGCAACACTGTGTTTTAAGGAATGCTAGTCATTAGTTGTGTCCACTGAAGCATAAGCAGACTACCTCAAAGAGTTTGGCAAGATTATTCTATGTATAACAGAACTAAGAGAGATTACCTATATGACTATATTATTTAGGAAAAAAGAGCTATTGAAAATGGACTCTTAATGAGATATATATTTCATTACAAAATAACTTGAGCTTATGAATAGTTAGTCATAAATTCTGTTGAGGGGGCAGATATACCTCTTAGTTCTTCTTCATAAAGTGCATAGGGGTAACCTATTCCCAAGGTCACCAATAACATTGTCCTCTTTTTGGTATAGGCTGTAATGCCCCTTTCTCACACCCCACTTATAAGTATCCATCATTACCTTCCCTCTCTGGACTGATTGTTTTCCATTCTATGCCCCTTATTAAATTTTCTTTTATTCTTTCCATCTGCAAATGCCCAAACTTCCACATGAGCTTGTGCTTCTAGAGGGAGTCCTGACTTTTGAAATGCAAGCTGCTGGCTTTACTTGTTACTGTAGAAAGCACTTTGATGTGACTGCAGCTCCTACGCTAGGCTCAGCACTCTCCTCGGTCTGAGTGAGTTCTTGTTGCTGAGCTCTTTTCTCTGCTGTGCTGGGGTGAAGGCAGAGAACCACTTCCTGGGCTGGATCAGGGCACAGTCCATTAGGCATCATCCCTGAGGCCGTCAAAACTCAGAGCATCACCATCCTATCACATCTACTATCATGAGCTAAATGACAATGGAATTGTGAGACTTTAAGTCACATGTTATTGTTATTAATGACTCCCTTAAATATTATATTGTATTAAAAACCTTTTAACATTTTCTGGTTACTTTTACACACATTATCACATTATTTTAAAATACTGAACTAGTAGGACTGGTTTGATTCTCATCCTGTACATAAAAAACTCAATCTTGACAGGCACATTATGTGTTTACGTTCAAACCTGGTTTCAGAAAAAACAAGAGTTATTGTCTTCTGAAACTTAGTTCACAATTCTTCTTGCTAGATGTGCTTATGGAAAAAAATGTGTGAAATGATTTCTGGCAAATAAAATCAGCCAGCCCAGGGGAAACAGGCTATTTAAGAGTCCCACTGTGAATCATTTTGTGAAGTAAATATTCTCTAATGTATCCATTTTACAAATCTGGATTTTCAAACAACACATATCTGCTGAAAGTGGGTACCGGTGAGCCTGCATATTTCAGGCATGAAATCATTCTCCAGGTTTTTCCTGACTAGGGGCAGCTGCGAGCTGAGCGAGCCTATGATGTACTAAATGGCAGCAGAAGGGGGTAGAATGTGCTTCAGCAGACACCTGAGCATATCTACATCTTGGATTTAGCCATTGCTCAGCTGTTTTCCATGATCTTCCCAGGAATCCATTTCTTCTGGGACTAGAGGACCCACCACAGGGCCCAGCACACTGATTTTGGCAATTATGTCCTTGCTTGATCCTGTCTCACCTTCTGCCTCTGACTTCCTGGTGCCACATTACCAATTCAAGCTGAGGATTTTGTGATATCTTTCCTTTCTACTTCTGTGTTTCACCCCTTCCTCCAACTTTATTTGCCTGATATTACTACTTACAAGATCCTCACCACAGATAGATCAGTGGTTCTCAGCCCTGGGGCAATATTAGAATAACCTGGTGAGTCTTAACAAATTTTCCAATGCAAGAGCCCACTACCAAACTCCTAATTTAATCAGTCTTGAGTGGGGCCTGAACATAGTGCTTTATGGTGCTTGTTTACTTTTCTATTTTTTGTTTCTAAGCTATCTAGATTATTCTAACACATGATAAAATGAAACATCTGTGATATATTTAATGGCCTGATTATGACCCTGACCCCTCATACTGGATAATCCTTGTTATGGGTTGAATTGTGTTCCCCCAAATTCATATGCTGAAGACCTAACCCCCTCAGGATGTGGTCTTTTGGGGGCACAAAGTCTTTACAGACTTTTCAACTAGAATGTAGTCATTTGGGGCATTAAAGTTTGGACCTTAAATGTCACCCAAAGGCCCATGGGTATTAAAGGTTTGGTCCACAGCTTGGTGCTATTAGAAGGTGGTGGAAACTTTACCAGGTGGGGCCTAGTTGAAGGTCTTCTAGTTATCAGGAGTGTGCCTTCAAAGGGACCTTTTGTCTTCTTTTTTAGCTCTTCTCCCTCATTCTTCCCAGCAATGAGGTGAGTGGGCTTCCTCTAACATGTACTCCCTCACTACGGGCCCAAAAGCAACAGGACCAGCTGACAATGGACTCAAATTTCTAAAACTAGGAGCCAAAATAAACCCTTCCATTTTAAGCTATCTCAGATATTTTGTTACAGTAATAGAAAGCTGATTAGGTAGACCCTATTCCAATATGACTGGTGTCCTTACAAAAAGGGAACATTAGGAGACAGACCTTTATTTTATTTTATTTTATTTTTATTTTTTCCTACTGGGGATTGAACCCAGGGACATTCTGTCTCTGAGGTACACCTCTAGTCCCATATTATGTTTTATT
The DNA here is from genome assembly GCA_004027185.1 of Glis glis. Classification (NCBI taxonomy): domain Eukaryota; kingdom Metazoa; phylum Chordata; class Mammalia; order Rodentia; family Gliridae; genus Glis; species Glis glis. The sequence goes on from PVJS01025711.1 coordinate 12,894, forward strand.
TTGAAACAGGGTTTCACTAAGTTGTGGTGGGCCTTGTTAAGTTGCTACAGCTGGGTGTGAACCTGGAATCCTCCTTGTCTCAGCCTCCCAAGTACTAGGATTACAGACATGTACCGCCACTCCTGGCTGAGGCAGACCTTTGTATAGAAAGAATGTTGTATGAACATGAAGATGGTCAGCTACATGCCAAGAAGAGAAGCTTGGACTATATCTTCCGCTCATAGGCATCAGAAAGAACTAACTCTGCCTACAGCTGACTTTCAGACCTCTAGCCTCTAGAACTATGGGACAATGATTTTCTGTTGCGTAAGCCCTCCATTTTATAGTATCTGTTATGGGAACACTAGAAACTAAATAGATCCCTCAAGACTGCATTGCAGTCACCCTGGTCCTGGAGCATAGCTGGAGTGAGCAACTTGCCCCAGTTTGCCCAGCACTTCTCCAACTTTAGAAATAAAAATCTTACATCTCAGGAACCTATTCAGTTCTGGGGAAACCAGTTGGTTATTCTAAGCATAGCATAAGGATAAGGTTATTATAAGCATGCATGTGAGGGCTCCAGAACCCGACTACCTTAGTTCAAAAGCTATTTTTGCTCATTCTTGGTTATTTTGTTTTGAGCCTCAGCTCATATGTCTATAAAAAGACCTATATCATGGTGACTTGGTGTGGATAACATGGGTTATTACATGTAAGACATCTATAACATTTCTGGGAACAAAGTGAGCATTTAGTATTAACTGAATTAGTATTATCATGCACAATTAAAATCAGAAATATTCATATGAAGATATTTGCTTTCACAACAGTAAGGCAGTTAAAGGGCCTCCTTGAACAACTGAATGTAGTCAAGCCTTTTACCTGGCATTTATTCATTCATTCATTCCACTCCTGGTTTGTCTTCATTATTGACTGAGAAATGGCCTTGACATGTCCTAGCACTCCTATTATTTTTGTACAGTGCACATTTACCACAAGAGTTGGGCTCCACAAACCCAAACAAACAAAACATCATGGAGAAGACCTCACAGACAATAGGTAAAAGACATGACCTGATCCATCGGTGACATTTCTAACCAGCCAGAACTAAAAGGCTCCATTCAGGAAAGAAGACAGGTTCACAAATGAAAAAATGTCAGTTCTAAAAAATCTAGTAATAGTAAAGAATCTAGTAAGATTTGGGGCATGTTAGTTACTAATAAAAGTAGTTGATTGTGTCAGTAACCCTTTGTAGGGTGGATGGATATTCTACATATATGTGCATGCATTCCTTAATTCTTTATTTAGAATCTGTGTGTTACCCTGTGGAATTTATTATGCCAGATTCTAGTCACCATCGTCCTCACCCTGGAGCTTTCTTGGATTCAGAATTTGTTTAAACCTACACTCCACAACTCTAAACTAACTACTGTGAACCCTGGTTCAGTCACAGTGGGGAATATAAAAACTAGAGCTAGGGGAAAACAGGTTTTATCTAGAATAAAAGTCACTCCGAGTATACTCTAGAACTGTTCTTACCATCTTCCTTATTCTAGCTGTCTCTTTATTGCTTGTTTTTTTAATTGTACTTTCTTTCTGGGCAGCTTTTGACAACTTTTGATTTGCTCTCCTCCATATTACATTGCCCTTGATCTGAACTTCTGGTTTTCCTGGATGTGTAACCACTCCCCAGTCCTTCCTATGCAAAAGGTATCAGAGATTCTCAACACTGGCTGTGAAAGAAAATCACATGTAAATTATGTGTAAAATCAGTTGCATGGCCTCTGCCCTGAACATTTTGATTCAACAAAAACAGGAGGAATCCAGTTACTGGTATAAAAGAAAAAGAAAATCAAACAAGAACAGGGGGAAACCCACAAATAATTCTTATGCACAGGCAGAGATGAGAAGCATTTAATTGAACTTTAAGGCTTGGTTTCCCTTTTCCTATTGCTGCATGAATCCCAAATTGAATTTTCCCATTATTACTGTATAGCAAAGAAAAAGAGAAAGAGAAAGAGGAGGTCAGATGTCCCCAGGTACCATTTTATAGGACTACTACAAGTCATAAGGTTTTCTATTTTAGTGCAAAGGCAAAATCTGTAGGGAGAGAGGACACAGACTCTTATTTTCCATCTGGCACTGTGATAGTCAGTCTAGGTTGTCAACTTGACCTGATCATGACACACCCAAGATTATGTGATTTTGGGTGTGTAACAGCAGATTAAACAGAAAGCCCTGCCCTGAATGTAGGCAGCAGGATTCTGATAGGTGCGGACTTAGATAAAAGAGGGAGAAGCCACGTAGAGTGCATGCCACTATTTCCGAGGAAAACGCATCTGCACTCGCCTGAGATCGTCGGCCGCCGGCTTCGCCTTTCTCTGAAGAGCTTCTTGATCTTCTCGGCCTCCTGCTCTTGGAACTGAAACTTCACCATCGTTTCTCCGAAGAGCTTCCTGATCTTCACGTCCCGGACTGGGACTGAATTAGTGGTTGCTCCGTTCCTAAGACTCCAGCTCTTAGACCGTTCGACCAGCTACTGGTTCCTCTGACTTTCCACGTGCAGTCAGAACCTGGGACTACATTGCTTCAAACTGTAAGCCCATCTGATAAATCCCTTTTTTCAAATATACTCATTCTGTGTATTCTATTAATCTAGAGAACCCTGTCCAATTACAGGCACCACTGATAACACCTTTGGTTTGGAGTTGAGATCAAAATACAACCCTAATAATAACATGGAACATGTTTGGAAATCCAGCTAAAATTCATAGTCTTCTGAAGCTGTTGTACAAGTTATTCCACATGAATATTCTTGGAAATCAAATGCTTTCAGTGACAGCTTGAGATTAAAAGCTATAGATTTTTAGAAGTGAAGACACTGGAGGGTGGTATTGGTTACCATAGTGTGAACGTAGTCCCAGCACAGGAGCTATAGCCACTTGCTTTGGCCAAGGTCTCTGGCAAGCACAGCTAATCTCTTCTGCTGCCACTTCCCTTTGGTGTGGCTCTTAAATATTAAAAGGCCTAACATTGTTCATTATCCCAGACACCAACAAGATTCAATTGGTTTCTACAGGGATGTCTATTTTATGAAGCTGACTGTGAATGAAAGAACTTGGTGTAAGTGGCACACTTATCAAACCAATATTTTACCATGTTATTCATTAGGCAAATAAATTAACGTCAGGCCTCTTTATCTACTGGGCCATCAAGGGACACACCAGCTCCTTGACAGGATTCTTTTATGAATGGTTATTTGTGTAAGAGAGAAAATCTTAGTAAAAGCCCAAAGGGACATTCCAATGAATTAGAGCATTTTCTAGAAAGCAGATGCAGTATGCAAAGAGAAGGGGGTTTGTATTGTAAGGTCTAGTATTTCATGTGCTGCCTTTACATTTTTGAGCTCATGGGCCCACAAAGGCCTTTGAGTTCCCCTCTACTCTTTATATATGTCCCCCACCAGCAGAAAGGGTTCCCACCTGGCTAGTTCCACTGTTACCAAAACAGCTGCACCCCTCCCGGACTTCAGTCAAATGAGTTTCACCTCCCTGCCAGCCTACACAATTATTCAAGCAAGCCAATCACATGCTCCTGTGGAAACCAGGGCTCACCTGACCCTCTTGTTACTATAAAGCCTGCCTCCCACATCCCCTGCTGATTCACTCTATCCTGAGTGCAAGCTCAAGGGCGGGTGCATGGAGTGCAGCATCTTCTCCTTCCCTCAGTCCTGGACTGTGAGTGTATATGAGTAATAAACTTCTGTCAATCTCAACTATACAGTGTCAAAGTGTCACATAGGATGGAGGCTCCCTTCCTCATCAAAGGGGTGATCAAAACAGGGGCCTGTCTTTCTCCATCTGCACAGTTCTTTCACCTCAGAGAACACAAGACAGGCCATCAGAGCCCTGGTTTCTAATCCTGGCATTTACAGTTAGGCATGTAACATAAACCTTCTTAGCCCAGTTCCCCACTCTTGCAATAACATTGGTCTCCATTTCACAGATTTCATGATATCTAATAATAATGCTTTAGGGCTGCATGTTGTGATTACTGACTTTTGGTTTTAGAACAGTTTTTCTTCACTTGATGGAGGATGAAATGATGCTTCCAGAAACAACTGGAAGCATCATTCCTTTTGAGGGACCTGGAAAATTTTTCTTCAACTCTCCTATACATTCCCCTGAGATGTTACTTGGAGGAAAAGAGTAAGGAGGAAGAGAAGAAGAAGAGAAGGATAGAGGACAGTGGGATCATTTGAATGCAGCACAAGTGACACAGTAGTCGTTTTTCTTTGTAATATTATAAGGCAAATGTCTAATTGTCTCACAACATCTCTACATATTAAGTCCTACAAGGTGCAGGGACAGGGGACGGCAAGAGTCGAGAACTAGGCATGAACCCCTCCTATGAAAAGCACTGTCACATAATTTGGGTGGTAGGTTGTATCTTATAAAACAACACACAAACAAGCAGTTTTTAAAATTTTTATTGGGTACATTGTAATCTTGCATCATATTGGGGTACTGAGTGTTAAAAAATACATGCACACAACTCTTGTTGCCCTCCCCACCAGGTCCCTCCTCTCTTACCCTCCACCCTACAAGTCTTTGAGATTGGAATTGGCAATTTTGTATACATTCATGGCATTATTTCTACTATGCAGAGGGCTAAATGTGCAATATGTGCATGTATGATGTTGATACCCTGACATATATCAAAATGTATAATTACAATGCACCAATAAATGAACATAAAAAAATAACTTAGTCTCACCCTCCCTTCCCTAGTCACCCTCAGTCATTCCCCTGTAGCCTATGTTCATCTGTCTGATGTTGCCCTTATTTCTGAATATCTCTCTAGTTTCCACATATAAGAGAGAATATACATCTACTCGTTCTTTGGGAGTTCCATCCATTTGCCTGCAAATGGTGTGATTTTTTTTCTTTATGGCTGAGTAAAATTCCATTGTGTTTATATATCAAAGTTTTGTGATCCATACATCCACTGATGGACATCTAGGCTGATTCCATCATTTGGCTATTGTAAATTGTGCTGCTATGAACATGGATATGCAGGTCTGATTATAATATCTTGATTTCATTTCCTTTGGGAAGATGCCGAGGAGTGCTATTGCTGGGTCATATGGTAGTTCCATTCCCAATCTTCAGAGAAATCTTCACACTGATTTCCAAAGCAGCTGTACTAGTTTGCAGTCCCACCAAAGGTGTAATAGGGTTCCTATTTCCCCACATCCTTGCCAGCATTTCTTATTATTTGTGTTCTTGATGATTGCCATCCTAACTGGAGTGAGATGGAATCTCAGTGTAGTTATGATTTGCATTTCCCTGATTGCTAAAGATGATGAACATTTTGGCAACTGAACTGAATAGACACTTTTCAAAAGAAGAAATACAAATGGCAAACAAGCAAACTTGATGTTTCTTGTTCTCTTTTTTCCAAACTCTTCTCTTTCAAATTCCAACTGCTATATAAAATCTTCCCCAAACCTCCTTTTCTCAATAATTGCTCAAATTGGTAGATGATTGAGATGGGCATAGACTTTAAATAAAGGTCAGTAATGCCAACCCAATCTCCCTCGTCAAACTTGCATGATGTGGAAATGTCATAAGAAAGGTATGTCTGGGTAAGAAAAAATCACTTACACCTGGGACACCGGGAAGGAAGATAAATTTAATAGGTGGGTATCTAGAAGGGATTTACCATATAAGAATATGGCTTCAGATAGAGGGAGGATCACTCTCAAAATGACAGAAGTAAAAGAAGCATGATATGCCTGTCAAAATACAAGTAAGCCCAGAAGTCTGGAGGGTAAAGTTCGCATGAAAGAAAACCTGAAAGCCAAGCACTGTGCTGCACTCCCATAATCCCAGTACTTGGGAGGCTGAGACAGGAAGATCACAGGTTCAAATCAGCCTCAGCAGCTTAGCGAGACTCTCAACAACCTAGTGAGACCCTGTTTCAAAATAAAAAACAAAAAGGGCTGGGGATGTAGCTTGGAGATAGAATGGCCCTCATATCACACACACATACACACACAAAATCACAATCACAAAAAAAGGAAGGAATCCTGAAGGGAAGGTGGAAGGGTGGCTGACCCTGGAATATCTTATTCCCTATTTTTAAGAATTTTAATTTTATATTGAAGGTAATGGAGAAACAAAGGTTTTAAAGTGTGTGTATGTGTGTGTGTGTGTGTGTGTGTGTGTGCACATGCACTATAATAAGACTTGTATTTCAAAAAGCTCACTGTGTAATTATGAAACTCCCAGTGAGAAACAAGGAGGGGTCAATATATAGCTGTGGCCACAATGAAGAGAAGAAATGGTCTTGGTTTATGCACCCTCTTTGTAAAAGTAGAATTCAGTTTGTACAGTGTATGGGGCAATATGCCAAGTCTGCCACTTTGTAGCTGGGTGACCTGGTGTACATCCTTCTCTTTCTCTAGGACTTCTTTTCCCCTTCTATAAAATGACAGGGTTGGACTAGACATATTGTGATTGCTTCCAGCTCTTAACACTCTCTAATACTATGATTCTGGTCCAAATTGAATGGCATCCAAGGAAATTTGGTTAGTGAAATTCCCAAAAGGCCTCATTATGAAGCGGTCCCATGGATTAGAGCCCTAGGACAGTTATGGCAGGACTTCAGAGGACTATTACTAAAGATAATAATGGTGTTTTGTTTTTATACAACACTTTCACAGCTATAATCACCTATAATCTGTGTTAATCTTCACCATGTCATTGTGAGGCAAAGGGGTATAATGATCATTATCTGCATCTCAAGAAGGAGGAATCCAGTCCTTGAAATATCAAAGACCTGCCCGAAGTCCCAAACAAGTCATGTTGGAGACTGGACTGGCATCGCATCTCTGAACTTGTAACAGAGACCTCCAGCATGACTGGAGCCTTCCAGGTGAATGTCTAATGAGGACCAGTCCATCCAGTGAGCCCTGAGGCCAACAGTCACCATGATCCATTTCAGCTTGGTTTGTTAGATTGACAGGAATGACTCTGAGCCTTACAACCTCCCTGTACTAGAGAAATATTACTAGGAAGAAGTTCCAAGTAGACTCTCCTTGATAAGAAGGGAGCCCTCAGTATGATTGCATACAAACAAATTCTGAAATTCTCTTATTTGTTATGTGAATTACAAGTCAAATTGTAATGTTCAGCATTTTTCCAAGTATCTCAGAAAGCTTAGTGGTTTGTTTTCGGCTGAGTATCCTGGCCTGGAAAATTAGATATTGTAGGAGAGCAATTGTGGAAGCTTCGATGGTCCAGGTCTTTCCTTATGGCTCCTTCCACTCCTCCACTATGATGTAGGGTCTTTTAGGGGTCTTTGACCAAAGGAGAGATTTAATTCCTCACAGAGTTCTTACCCCTCAACAGATGGGGAACAGCATACTAGATTATCTTTCTACCTTGCCATTTCTTTGTCTCCAGCTAGATTGGCTATTCACACTACCTCCTCCATTCCCCACCACATACCCCACACCAGCTGTGGGTGACAGAGATTTTTCTGGAAGGGAGGAAAGGAGAAAGGCTGAGTAGAAGGGAAGGTGTTTATACATTCATAGTACCTCCTGGAGGCTGGGCATTGTGTAACTAGTATATATTGTTTTGATCCTGACAGTAATCCAATGAAGTAAATGATGTTATTACCATGTTAAAGATTAAACTAAGGAAGTAAAATAATTTACTTAAGAATGTATGGGTAAATCAAGTGAAAATTTGTGTCCAGGAATGTATGACCCCAATCCTTTCCACCTCACCATTGGTCAGCTTGCTGCTGACCTCAAATGACTTTTGTTTTACATAGAATGGTTAACATTCAGGAGTCATAAAGGATGGAAGGCAAGAAGCAAATGAGGGTTAGGCAAGAATCTAACATTTATACAGATATTTTTCCTTATTCACATAAACACACACACACACACACACACACACACACACACACACACACGGTGTTGAACCCAGGGGCATTCTAATTCTGAACTACATCCCCAGCCCTTTTCATTTTTTGTTTTGAAACAGGATCTCACTAGGTTGTTGAATCTGTGATCTTCCTGTCTCAACCTCCCAAGTATTTAGATTACAGGTACGCACCACCATGCCTGGCTAACTGTATGTATATTTCCCACTTCTTATTTCTGATGAGAAGGCTTATCAAAGTAATGTGCAACATGGACAGTTTTCAGAGTCCGGATTTGAATGCAGATATCCTGCCCCACAGTTTTGGACTGATTCCTCTCCACCATGTTCTTATCTCATATAACTCTTTATCTGTCCATGGTCAAGAGACAGTGATAGTGGCAAATACAAGATTCTTCAACATTTAAAGCTTCTAATGATACTGACACTCTTGTTTTGGTAAGACTTCTACACACACCATCCTTAAAATTCCCCTTGATAAAGACAAGTCTAAAGGCCAAGCTGCAGAAGTACATTTATTGGCATTCTACCAGTTTTCTTCTTGTTCTAGAACCATCTAAACATTATAGGATTAAGAATTGTCCTTTCAAAATGATTTGGTCCCAAAAGTCCCAAGAGGAAATGACAAGAAATGATTTTCACACTCCAAAATTAAAATTACTCACCTTATTCATGTTAAAAGGAAGTGAGGAAGTGGCAAGAGAAGCCATAACAGAGCCTTCAAGAAAAGGACTCAATTCCTTGTAATTAATGGGAACCTCTGAAATCAGAAACCAAGGCCATTAATCATTCAGCCTGCTCTCCATGAGGTTGGCACCATCCACCCACCCACACACCTGTAATGACTCCATTTACAATGGGCACACTTGAACTGCAGAACGGTCCTCAGAACAGTGTTTTAAAACTGCTGCCAGTGGAACATGAATGTTGTTATTAAATCAATGAGTTTGTTCTCTTTTTAGGTCATAAACATGGCTGAATAGAATATTCTGAAGGCTGTACTGTGGGTGTTGCATTGCTTCCAGAGTTGGGAGTGATAGGCACGGAGGTTTTTATCTCAATATGGGGTAGGAATTGTGCGTGCGTGTGTGTGTGTGTGTGTGTGTGTGTGTGTGTGTGTGTTAGTTATTGAGGATTGAACCCAGGGACATTCTACCTCTGAGCTACATCCCCATCCATTTTTATGTTTTGTTTTGAAACAGGGTCTCACTGGGTTGCTAAGAGTCTCACTAAGTTGCTGAGGCTGTCCTCAAACCTGTGATCCTCCTGTCTCAACCTCCCAAGTACTGGAATTATAGGCATGTGTCACCATACCTGACCCTAGCATACAAGTGGACTCTAGAAGGTAAAGATATTCTTTTTTATATGCTTTTATTGGTACTTATAGTCTCACATCATAATGTAAATTATGTTGACAGTGACATACATGCACACAGTACTTGGTGGGCCACCCCCCGGTTCCCTCCTCATCCCCCCCTTCCAAATACAGAGTACTGAGATTAACATTGGTATTTTTATATATGAGCACAAAGCTGATGGTAGTATTTCCTTCATTGATCCTCACCCCTCCCTCTCCCCTTCGCCTAGACCACCTCCCTGGCTCCACTGAGGTTTCTCTTCCATTATCTGAAGCCCCTGTGGTATCCTAATTACTCCCTAGCTTCTGCATATTAGAGAAAACATATGACCCTTCACTTTCTGTGACTGGCTAATCTCACTTACCATAATGTTCTTCAGGTCCTTCCATTTTCCTGCAAATGATGTAATTTTTATTGCTGAGTACAATTCCATTGTGTGTATATCCCATAATTTTGTAATCCATTCATCTGTTGATGGACACCTAGGTTGGTTCCATAATTTGGCTATTGTGAATTGTGCTGCTATGAACATGGATAAGCATATATTACTGTAATTCTCTGATTTCAGCCCTTTTGGAAAGATACCCAGAAATGGTGTAGTCAGATCACATGGTGAACCTATTTCCAATTTTCTGAGGAATCTCCACACTGATCTCCATAGCAGCTGAACTAATTTGCAATCCCACCAACAGTACAGAAGAGTTCCAATTTCCCCACAACATCGCCATCATTTATTGTTTTTTGACTTCATGATGCTTGCCATTCTGATTGGGTACAACAAGATATTCTTATCACTTAGTGAGCTTGATATGCTGAGTGACCAGCAGAGGCAGGAAGAGAGTATCTACACTGGGTAGGAGGTGGGATTGGATTTCCTTCCAATTCGAAGGTATTTGTGTTCTTTTCTCTCTTGTTTTTTTTTTTTGGAGTAATGTAATTAATGGAGAGACTCATAACAGAGCAAACTCCTCCAGGGAGTTTCAGGGAGATTATAAGAACAGTGATTCTCCCTGGAGAAATAAATAGTCATTTCAAACTAGATGATTTCTCAAACTCTTACTCAGTGAACCCATGGCATTCTGGGCAGGGGTCACCACCAGTCTCTGGTAGAGGGAAAAGTGTCTTCTTTTATGTCATCCTGATTCTCCGGAGTTTTTTTTAAGCTGCTAGTAAGCCGGAGTTCATCTACCGGGAATGTTTGGCTACATGGATCTTACTACACTGACTGAGCCTTTGGATTTTACCAGGAAAGGGGAAAAATCCAGATAAAGATTTTTTATTTTTTATTTTATTTAATTTATTTATTTATTTATTTATTTATTTATTTTGCGGTACCAGGGATTGAACCCAGGGGCGTTCTACCTCCGCGCTACACCTCCGGCCCTATTTTTTTTTGTATGCTTTATTTTGAAACCGGATTTCACAAAGTTGTGGAGGGCCTCACTAGGTAGAGAGAGAGAGAGAGAGGAGAGACAGAGAGTACGCACCTGCACACACATCTGCGCGCGCGCTGAGGCTGGCCGCGAACCCGGATCCTCCGGTCTCCGCCTCCCAAAGTACTGGGATTACAAGCGTGCGCCACCACGACGGGCCCAGATAAAGATTTTTTAAATATAGGTTTCTAGGAGGTCAGTTCAGACCCAGTCTTCTCTTTTTCCAACACATATTGACAGAGCAGGGACTATGAAATGAGATTTGTGATATGTACTTTATAGGCACTAACTCTGAAAACAGCAGTATAAGGCAGATGTGATTATTTTCATTGTGTAGTGGAGGACGCTGAGACTCAAAGAAGTTGGATGACAATCCCAGATGACTTTCTTCTCTAACCTTTAGGATTTTAGAAGTAACATTTACTCCCAGGATCTGAAGCATCCTCATTGGTAGAAAAAAATGAGTACTGACACCGAGGAAACTTCAATTATAGGGAAATAACATGGTGAAACCACTGGGATTCTCAACTTGACCTTTAGTCACAGAGAAAATTAAATTTACTAGGAGAGCACCTGGCCTTCTAGTGTACTGTTAGTTGAGTGCATATTTTTTAAATTCTGTACATATTACTTATTATGGGCTGAATTGTGTCCCCTTCAAAAGTCATATGTTCTAGCCCTAACCCCCGGTACCTCTGAATGTGACTATATTTAGAGATGGGAGCCTTTAAATAGGTGATTAAGTTAAAATGATGATGTTAGGGTGGACCCTAATCCAGTTTGGCTGGTGTCCTTAAAAGAAGAAGAAATTTGGACGCACGAAAGGGACACCAGGGGTGCACCACTCTGAGAAAAGACCATTTGATGAGGTAACATGAGGATGACTGTCTGCAAGCCAAGGAGACTGGCCTTGGGGAAAACCAAGCCTACAGACACATTGATCTCTTCGCTCTTAGACTTCCAGCCTCCAGAACTATGAGAAAATACATCTCTGTTGTTTAAGCCACCAAATCAGTGGCATTCTTTTGTGGTAGCCTTAGCAAACTAATATGTCATCTCTGTGGAAGTAGTTTCCTTATTCTGACAAAAAGGGATGAGAAATGTAATTATTGTCACTATTCCCCAAAGACAAAATATACAGGCCTTTTATGTTACTCTGATCAATCCAAACTCCTGATCTATCAGAACAGGTTAGGTGCTGGGTATAAAACGGTGGTAGAATTGGGACTACCCTGAATGGAAACCTAACAGTGAAGAGCCTATTCTTGGGCCTAAGATTTTAGACATTTAAATAAGTAGAGTTGATGTATTAAAGAACTATATTCTTGGCTGTTTACTAGTCACATTCAATGATATTTACTGAATAAACTCAGTATTATATGGGAAATCACCCATACACATACAAATATATATATATGTATATATATATATACACACACACACACACACACACACTCACATACATGTATATGTACAAATTCTGATTATGCTGTCCAACAGCATTTTCTGATGAGAAAATGTTTTGTATTTAGCTGGGCATTATTTATTACTGAGATTATAGGTGGAACACACCCCAAATCCCAGAGTACTTGGGAGGCTGAGACATGAGGATTGCAGGTTCAAGACCAGCCTCAGCAACTTAGCAAGGCCCTCAGCAACCTAGTGATACCATTTAAAAACAAGCAATTAAGAGTGCTGGGGGTGTAGTTCAGAGGTAGAATGTCCATGGGCTGAATATGGGTCTATTTGTTAACCACTACCTACATTACTACTGAGCCTCTGAAATGTGGCTAGTGCTAAGGGGAACTGAATTTTATTTTATTCATTTCAATTAAGTTAAATTTGTCATATTGGGGAGTGTAGTTCTCAATCATATGGAAGATTAAACATGGCTTTAGTTTTATTGTTATTGGTGGTGGTAGTGGTAGTGGTTGTAGTTTTTTTGAAAGAATCAAGTAAGGTTTAACACAAACAAACAAGCAAACAACACCCCCAGTTAGTGTCCTGTAATATTTTAGTACAGACTCCATTTTGCTTTCCAAACACTGATTTGATCTTTTAAAGAAATGAAAAATAAAGATAATATTTTAAACCTAGAAATTTTGTTTAAAAATGTAGTTATATGCCTAAGGGAACATAAAAAATTAGAGAATTTCATACCTATAGGAGGTCTTAGCTGGACACCTGGAAGTAAAATGTCAGAACATCAAAGAAACAGAAATCCCCTAAAGGCTGCCAGAGAGGAAAGGCAGAGTTCCTACAAAGAAATGAGAATAGAGTGGCATCAGCCATCTCATTAGGAAGAGATAGAGCTTTATTTTCTTCCTGAGAGTCTGAATTCAGCCAGCTAAATACCTTTAGAATTTCATATATGTAGTTAGTTGATGAACTTGGACTGGAACCCTGATATAAGAGTCTCATGTTTCAGCATTCTTTTCCCTATTCCACAAAATAATTCCTATTTTGATGTTGACCTTAGTAAGAAAATTTGTGTTTTCTTTCTTATTAATGTCATATATATATGCACATACATATATGTATATAATTTATTATATATGGAAATAAGAAACTATGGTGATTTGTTGAATTAAATAAGCACCTAGGTACCAGAGAGGTTTAAAAATATTTTAGGTCTTCAAAATATGGTCTCTGTTTGTATCTCTCTGGATGTAAATATAAATATATGTGTGTGGGGGGTGTGTGCTTCTGTTGTCCAATCATACCCCGCCTTGCCCCCACAAAAAAAGAAGAAAGCTTAGTCAGGAGCCAGGAGCCAGAAGCAGGAATATGAAACAGGCAGAGGATTTTGCACCTTCCCATCAGGGCATTCCTCAGGAAATGCTAATGGTGTCATAAATGTTAGGATTGCAGGAGCTCTCAGAGTATCCTGTGACTTTGACTCCCTGGACCAGGCCACCAGCCACGGTCTGAGATGAGTGAGCACATTGCCATTCCAGGTAACATCTTCCTGGGAAGGACAGGGGTTAGCTGGACTTTAAGGGGTTATTTTTCTGTCTCACTTTTCCAGGGGCGTGCAGGCAGAATGAACTCCTGCCACCTGCAGAACCTCTTCAGCAATCTGTGCAGTGTAACTTTTGTCAAAACAGTAGGGAAATAGTATATAAGAGTTTCTACATCTTGATTTTCTCACTTAAAGTAAGGGATAGAAAGTTCACCATAATATTAATCTAATTTATTTTAATGATTACATATTTCATTTTGTAATGTGCTGATTTATTTAATCATCCTTCTACTAATGGAAATTCAGTTTGTTTCCCATATTTTAAAAATTCATTATAAATAGTGATTTGATAAACTTTAAAAAATATATCCTTAAAAATAAAAATATAAATAAATAAATAACTTCTGGGGCTTGAAAATGCTAGTATCCTCCTCTTATCTCTACCAATATGGGAGTTTCTATTCCAGGAAAGGAGTTTTCCCTACTCTCTCTTGCATATTACACTGACTTCAGTGAAGATCCCCTACCTGGAATATGATATCCCAGATATGTGCTCACCCAGATGTGCCTCCTCTAGGCACATCTCTTCCACCCATCCACATCTAGCTCATGGTGATCTCTCCTCTTCAGGTCTCAAAAATACAGAGTTTATTCAATACCTATTGGTGTTTCCAAATTATCCTGATGATCTGCCACATAACTGGCATTGAATGATTAGTATATACCTAGTACTTTGCATCTCCTACTGCACTTAATCCTCAAATCAGTGTTTTCAAGTAGGTATAATTAATCCCACATTAAAGGTAAAAAAGCAGAAACTTAGGGATGCTCAATAACTTGCTAAACACCAGAAAGTAATAGTATCAGAGCTGGGCTTTGGTGTAAGCTTGCACAGTTCAAGTAATGTGCAAAAGTGCACAGCAAGGGGCCAAAGAGGATCTGATAGTTAACCCATTCTCTGTTCAATATATCAACAATGCGCTCTGCCTGGGAAAAAGGATCTCTCCTCTCCTCTCCTCTCCTCTCCTCTCCTCTCCTCTCCTCCCCT
>PVJS01025712.1:0-27628 GCA_004027185.1 Glis glis
TTTATCAGATGGGCTTACAGTTTGAAGCAATGTAGTCCCAGGTTCTGACTGCACGTGGAGAGTCAGAGGAACCAGTAGCTGGTCGAACGGTCTAAGAGCTGGAGTCTTAGGATTGGAGCAACCACTAATTCAGTCCCAGTCCAAGACGTGAAGATCAGGAAGCTCTTCGGAGAAACGATGGTGAAGTTTCAGTTCGAAGAGCTGGAGGCCGAGAAGATCAAGAAGCTCTTCAGAGAAAGGCGAAGCCGGCGGCCGACGATCTCAGGCGAGAGCAGATGCGTTTTCCTCGGAAAGAGTCGCATGCACTCTACGCGGCTTCTCCCTCTTTTATCTAAGTCCGCACTTATCAGAATCCTGCTGCTATGGTCTGAATGTCTGTATAACCCCCAGTAGCCATATGTTGAACCTAGTCTCCAAGGTGATAGTGTTAACAAGTGGAGCCTTAGAAAGATGAATAAGTCATAAGTAATTCGCAACACACAGTAAAACATGACAGTTACCTTTTTTTTCTGGGATATGGTAAAAATGTGATTAAGTATTGGAGATTTTGGGTCATGTAAAAGGAGAGAACATCTCTGGTACATTTGGTACACCCTTTTAGAAGTTCATGTATAAATATTTATCTGAAGACAGTATTATGCAAACCTTTTAGCCTAAAAAAATTCAAATTCTGGGAATTCATCCTAAGCAAACAAAGACAAAGGTGCGCTAGTGAACAAGTATAAAAAGTGTTGATCAGATTGTTGTTAATGGTAGCCCAAAGTAGAAACATTCTAAATGCCTAAAAAGAAGAAAATATTTAATTCAGTCATCATGGCTTACTGATTCAACATAATATAATACTACCTTTAACAGTGAAGTACAGAAGCTCATGTTCACCCTACAGTCTATATCAAGAAAAGATTGGCAAAAATGTTAAAATTATCTCTGGATGGTGGATTTGAGAGAGCACTCATTTATTATTCAGTATCCTTGCAATTTCCACATTACTCATAGTAAATATATTTTACTTTTAGAATACATAAAATACAATTCTTAGCAAAAATGAACAATTTAAAGTCATGCCCATTTTGGAATAATATTATTCCAAAGTTATTTCAAGAAGTTTTACATGTGCAAAAGGCCATTGCCTATAAAAGCTAATTTAAATGTAAATATTCTATTTAAATCTAATTCTTTTTCTTTAAACAATTCTACTTTTTTAAAAAAAAATTCTGACCAATTATTAAAGTTTTGATTCTTGTTTTAGCTTGGTTTTGTAGAACTAGCCTTGATCCAATGATGTTTTATTAGCCTTGCTATCTTGTCAGAAAAAGGCATAATTTTATCCCAATTTTTATAGAAATATCAAATTTAAGGCCTGTCCACCCCATTATTAAAGCTCACGAGGCCCAAATTAACCAAGGCTCACATATATCAGTTATTCATTCTTTTCCTTGTATATAACTGGGAAGTATTTGCCGGCAGGTATTAAATTCTATCCCTTAAGGATTCCAGAGAGCTCCATAAATGTGCGCAAATTCCCTATATGTATATTTTAAATGCAAATTTCTGTGACAATTTTATGAACAGCTGTAGAGTTCAAAAAAAGTACATTTCCTAATTCATACTATCTATATGCAAAGTCACGGAAAATATCAGATGTTATATGCTATCGCTTGTTTCACAGTAGCATATAACCTTTTGTATTTATGGCACACAGTACCCCTCTTTCCCAAGTACTTCCTAAACCCAAAGAGAAAAGTTAGTTAGCCTGCCATTACAAAAGAACCATCTTCAGGATGAAATAGTGACTTCCTCTCAAACATGAAGCAATAAGCTACTTCAAATGGATGAAAAGAAATTATGGCTGATCAACTGCAGGAATTTTTAAAAGACTGAAATGAGCTTAGCTTTCACTTAGAAACCAATGGCGATGCAATTGAACATCAGACTAGAAACCAGAACTATGTCTCTGTTCCAGCTCTGAAGGGAAGAATCCACGTGACCACGAGCAAACTCTCCAACCATTTGGGGGTCTTAACAAAATCAAGAGAGGAGCCCAATTTGTCCCTAAGATTCTATTTACTTTTGCACTCCATGACAAGAAATAAAATATTTTCGCACCAAAGCTAGTTTTAGCTCCAAAGATGAGCACATCTTGATCACAGGAAATAAAGGGAAGAACAAAGATGAGGAGGGAACCCTGTCTTTTTCCTTTTTCAAGTCAGTGGATTAGTGATAACGAGAAAAAAACATGAAAGATTAAAGAAAGATTGAAGATTATTGCAAAGAAAAATGTACCAACCACACACATCCAGCCCTTCTTTGCCTAGATGCCCTACATTAAATCAGGAACTACAAAACCAATGACTATCTACCAAAAGGTACTTATGAGGAGTGTGCTGGGCTAGTGCTATAGGTCTTGATAGGCTTCTTCTGAGATAGAACCTATGACTAGACAGAGTGTTGCCAGGGCAACTGGACAGTGTGGACCCTGAATGAGGGTACCACATCTCTTTAAATAAAAAGCAGATATATGGATATCCCCATTCCTTCTTACTTCATGGTGCCCTTAGTGTCTCAGTAATTGTTTCAGAGAAACCCTAGACAGGACAAAGGAGATATCTATCAGTTCTATGTTTGATGAAGTTTGGAACAAATAACAAATATTCATGTCTGTAATGGTTTGGATTTGGGGTATCCACCAGCCCTCATAGAAGTGGGGTGACAATGTTGGAAGTGGCGCTTGGTTGTAGTCCCAGCAGTGGACTTAATGGATTTATCTGAGTGGTGGCCAAGGCTGGCAGGGTGTGACTGGAGAAAGTAGGTCACTGGGGCTGCAGCCTTGGGGATTATATATGTCTGCTCCTCCCCCTGATTGCTCTCTTGCTTCCAGTCTCCATGATGTGAGGAGCGAGGACTTGAGCTCACCCTCTCTCCTTTTCCCACCATCATGCCCTGAGATCCGTGATCCCTGGCCTCACATGGACTGAACTCAAAATCTCTAAACCATGAGCAAATAAATCTTCCTCTAAGATACATGGTCAGTTCTTTAGATTATAGCTGTGAAAATGCTGACAAATACTATGTCCCTGCAAGTTAAGAGCAATGGCCTTTAGCTTACACTGATAAACAGAGTCTATTTATCTCCTATGTGGCAACAGACTGTAAGAACTAAGGAAAGAAGCCACTGGTCAGAGGCTTAAAAATTCTCAGACAGGAGTTTGTAGAAGTTTTGTAATGATTGGAAACTGAATAAGAATCAGGATGCAAAAAAGGTAATGAAGAGAACAGGTGGACAGAAGAGGAAGAGCAGTGAAAACCTGGCTCCTGGTAAGGCAAAGGTTCAAGGGTCTTCCAGCCCCTAGCATCTTCATCCTCACCCAGCAAGAAGCACACTGTCCATCAGTTCACTTAGGGCTGGATAGTGGAATGGAAAAAAAAAATCTTTCAAGCTAACCAAGTTGGAACTGAACAGAATAACTGAAGATTGTTCTCTGGGCCAGGAGAGCAGTGACTATATCCTAACTATCTTCCTTGCTTAATTTGGAGGGATGGGGTAGGTAGGTGGGTAATTTGCTCTGGAGAACAAAACGCTCATATCCCATTTCTGCAGTATCATTTCCTCAAGTAACATGGTATCTGGTAAATCAAAATGAGTCTTCACAGTCACAGTGTTACTGGTAGAACAGAGAAAAATTATATATATTCTCTTATTTTCTTTTGTATGTATGTATGTATGTGTATGTATATGTATATGTATACACAAATATATATATGAAAACAAAATGGGTGGAGGGTAAGCAAGTCACGATATATATGAGCTTGCCTAAATTCAGGGAATATGTATAAAAATTTCCTGGGTCAAGGGAATTCTCGTTCACCCATCGCAAGATTTACCTCCATGGAAGGTTGGCAGAGATGGGGTTCATGTGCCATCTCCCCAAACCCTGTCAATATAATCAATGAGAGCAGGCTTTCTCGGCGAGCCTGGAATGATCCCACCAATCATCCCCAATACTCTTTGCAAACTGGATGCCAGTCTTCGTGGTGCAATGCAGTACTGAGAAATAAAATCTGTCTTTCTACACAGACCTACAATGATGGGATCGCACATCTCCATGAAACTTAGCATCTTTTCCTCAATATAATTCAGAATAAAACAACTATTTTTTATGTCTCCAAAACTACATTTTTTCTATTTTTGCACTCCTTTCCATAGCTAAAATTTTTGTTTATAATGAACTAATGTCACCAATTATGACCAAATCAAGCTTACATACTAGTGTTTTCTAGTGGTTGCTAGATACTTCCACCCACTTGATGTTGACCTAGTGAACTCTGATAAGGTGATGCTGATTTTACATTCTACAGTGACCACATATTGTCTCCTCTGAGCACCAACTGCCTCTTAATAATTAGCAGAGGATTTAGGTTGAGGTCCAGGAATTGACCCTTCTGCCTTGATTTTTGGAAACTCAGTAGCCTGAGAAAAATAAATTCAATCTCATGAGATTGTCACACTCTGACTGTTGCTCATAATAAGAAATATAATAACCAGCCAGGCGTGGTGGTGCACGCTTGTAATCCCAGTACTTGGGAAGCTGAGACCGGAGGATCTGGGTTCTCAGCCAGCCTCAGCTACTTAGTGAGGCTCTCTGCAACTTAGTGAGACCCTGTTTCAAAATAAAGAACAAAAAACAGGGCTGGGGGGTGTAGCCCAGAGGTAGAATGCCCCTGGGTTCAATTCCCAGTACCTCAAAAAAAAAAAGAAATATAATAACCATATGAAACAGATGGAAGTTATCAGTCTATTTTCTCATTGGTGAACCTCCCTTAGGAACTTAAGGAAAGACTATAAAACCACATAGAAAGGACTTGGAAGAAGCGCAATTGATATACTAACAAGCATAATCGAGCCCAACTCAACCAGATGCTATCTTTGGCTGGTATCTGTTTTTTCGTGCCAGGCGATGCTGTAATATAAAACTCCTCAAGTTGCCGTCTCAAATTTTTTGGTGTCTGAGTAAAATCCAATCTCTTCAAAAAGAGAGCACCTATAGATAGCAGCCTCAAACATATCTTGTCCTCAGAAGCATCTGTCTACCACAAGCATTAGGGCAATCCAAGTAGGACAACCCGAAAACAGAAATATTTTAAATAGACCTGACATGACATAAATACTGCTCCTCAAAGGTTCAATGGCACCATGGATTCTTTCAAATGCTACTTATATTAAAGATATGCAGCTGGGACTACAACATTTTGTTGCTGTTGTAGCTAAATGCATGATACATTTAATTACACAACTCCAAAATACATTTGCCAGGTATATTAGTTTATGCATAAAATCAGGTTGGAGTTTATTTGGTTTTCTGAAAATTAAATTATAGCAGTCTCTTTTTTATTCTAAATGTGTGGACTTGGTTATTATTTTCCATCTTAAAAATTATTACTCCAGAAATTATCCATATACAGAATTATCTAATAAATTAGCATTAAAAATGCTAATCATCTGAAATCCCATGACCATGGTGGATAGTCACACCATTTTGATTAATACCAAAGGTTGGCAAACATTTTCTGGAAAGATTCAGATAGTAAATATTTTACAATTTTCCAGGCCATACAATCTGTCTCCACAACTTAACTCTGCCTTTGTAGCACAAAAGTGGCTGAAGATGATACATAATAAATGAATATGGCTGTGTTCCAGTAAAACTTTATTTGCAGAAACAAGAGTTGGGCTGGATCTGGACTAAAATCTATAGCTTGCCAACTCCTAGTATATATTTTCACAGAATTAATGTATATGTAATACATACATATGCACATAACTATATGCCTTATATGTATGCATATGTATATGTTTTATGTATATGTTTACAAAAATGTATCTGATATTCACATATATATGCATGTGTTATACACATGTGTGTATACAGCAGCTTTATTCACAATGCTCAAAACTTGGAACCAAGACATCCTTCAGCAGGTGAATGGGTAAACTATGGTACATCCAGAAAATAGAATATTATTCAGTGCTAAAAAAGAAATAGCTGTCAAATCATGAAAAGAAATAGAGGGGATTTGGAGGATGAATACACAAAGCACAGGATGTTTAGGAGAGTGAAACTACTCTGTATGACATGACAACGATGGATATATGTCTTTATACTCATATCCAAAGCCATAGTATATACATCACCAAGAATGAACCTTAATGCAAACTATGGATTTGGGGTGATTGTGCTCTGTCAGGTTGGTTCATCAGTTGTCACACACACGCCTCTCTGGAGGGGCGTTGATAACACTGAGGCTATGCACCTTGCAGTGGCAGGGAGGAACGGCAATCTCTGTGCCTTCCTCTCAGTTTCTCTGTGAACCTAAAATTGCTCTGAAAATTCAAGTGTGTTAATGAATAAAAATAATAACAAATGAAACAGAAAACAATGTCTGGTGTTGGTCTGGGATTTCATATTAATGCTGGCAGTCATAGTGTGAATATGATTGAGGGAAATGGAATAAGATCTCATGAACATAGATTCTCTAATACTTTCAAATTTCCATCAACTGGATGCTAGGAACCTCTTGGAGACACTGCTACCATATCTACCATGGCTGTCCTTTGTGTATCTTCTTTTTTTTTTTTTTTGTGGTACCAGGGATTGAACCCAGGGGCGTTCTACCTCCGTGCTACACCCCCGGCCCTATTTTTTATACTTAATTTGAAACCGGGTCTCACGAAGTTGCAGAGTGCCTCACTAAGTAGAGAGAGAGAGAGAGAGAGAGAGAGAGAGAGACAGAGAGCTGAGGCTGGCAGCAAACCCGGATCCCCCAGTCTCTGCCTCCCAAAGTACTGGGATTACAAGTGTGGGCCACCACGCCCGGCCCTTTGTGTATCTTCTGAGTGTCAGTTTCCTTCATTTTGTTTTCTCTGACATTGAAGTTGTATTCATTTTTTGTCTTCTGTCAAAACACCTGGTCTACGGATGATTTTTTGTTTCATTTTCAGCATGGTTATGGGTTTATATCCTTTTCCTAGAGAGGCATCATGGTTAAGAATCTGTGTTTAGCTGGGTGTGGTGGCACACACCTATAACCCCAGTACTTGGGAGGCTGACAGAGGAGGATAGCAGGTTGGGGGCCAGTCTCAGCAGTTTAGCATGACCCTCAGCAACATAGTGGGACCCTGTTTCAAAATAAAAAGGGTGGGGATATAGCTCAGAGGTAGAATGCCTCTGGGTTTGATCCCCAATTGTGTGCACACATGCACGTGCATGCACACACACACACACACACAGTGTTTAAATGTAGCCCCACATACTGCCATTTACTACTGTGTGACCTGAAGAAAATTATTTGATTTTTACGTGCCTCAATTTTCTCATGTGCAAAATAGGGATAAGGGTAGTACCCATCTCATAGGGATAAGAGGCATATTTATCTTAGGAAATTAATACTTGTTAAATACTTAAAATATTCTCCGGAACATGGTAGTTGCTGGATACATGTTAGTCATTGCTATTCTGTATTATTCATGATTTAGATGGAATTTTGAAAAGAAGAGGAAAGTTGGTGGTCATACCACCAGCTTGAACTACAATACCATAACGTAAACATCAAGTGCAAAGTTATCATTCCAAATGAATATTGGAAATATTAAAACTTAAATACTGAACATAAGCTTACATTGGTGCCTGTCTGTGAGTCTTTCTCACCAAGAACTGAATATTGAGTTGCTTCTTAGAGGTACCACCTTCTTATAACATGGCTGATTGAAGATTTTATGATGAATCCAAGAGGATTGTATAGCAAATTTCTTATGCTTATTAGATCAAGAGTTCACAGAGAGCATGGTGGTGTACACCTCTAATCTCAGTACTTGGGAGGCTGAGACAGGAGGATCTCAGGTTTGCAGCCAGCCTCAGCAACTTAGCAAGGCCGTTTCAAAATAAAAAAAATAAAATAGGGCTAGGGGTGTAGCTTAGAGGTAGAATGACCCTGGGTTCAATCCCTAGTACCACAAACAACCAACAACAAGAACAAAAGAAGTAACAGTAACCAAAAAGCTCTAATTCTGCTTCTTTACTATTTGCCATGAAATGGTAAAAATTTTACACTCAGTTAACATTTTTAGCTCTTCTTTTGGACCGCTCACTCTACTGCATATAGAGAGATTTTGTAATTACAATCCCTACAGCTTTGCAGCAGTACATTGGCTTAAGTGTTTATTTTTTGAAATATTAATAAAGGTAACAACTTTTATTGTTCCTATAGAACGTTTAAATACAATTAGATTATAGAGGAATAAACTGTAGCTTATGTCCTCATTATTTTTACAAATATATATTTAAATATTTATTTCATTTTGATATAATCAAAATGTTGCCATTCTAATGGGATGTTAGTTTTGAAGTAACATAAATTTATAATTTTATATATATATATATTTTTTTTTTTGCAGTACTGGGGGATGAACCCAGGAGCATTCTACCTCAAAGCTACACCCCTAGCCCTATTTTTTATTCTTTATTTTTGAAACAGGTTCTCAGTAAGTTACAAAGGGCCTCACTAAGTAGCCAAGGCTGGCCGCGAATTTGCAATCTTCCCGTCTCAGCCTCCCAAGTACTGAAATGACAAGCGTGCTCCATCAGGCCCGGCTATAATTATATTATTTTAAAGAAAAGAGATGACTTTTCTAATCTGGTTGGTATTTAAATTACACAAACCTGCAGGAAACACGGTCCTTCTTTAAAGAATTCTTTGCTAACTAGAAAACAATTTGCCCAAGAAGAGAAAAATGTCATATTTTCTTTCTCAGTAGTTGATAGTTCAGACAAAAGTTGTTCTACTTCTTGTTTATATCATTTAGTTTAAACCCAAGATTTTGACACTACAACAAAATTTATCATAATACCGAGAAAGCCAAAGGTATGCACATTTGAATAAAATCAAAGAAAAAGGAAGAATGAAAGAAATGAGCAAGACACACTCCCATCCCTTAGTCCGGTTTTCAAAGAAGAGTCTCATCATCCCTTTCACTCTACACAGCAACAGCACGGCTGCTGGTCAGCCAGGCAGGGAATGAGCATGATTTCCAGGTGGTCTCCATCCGCACAACAGCATTAAATTACTATTTGAATTTGCCAGAAATTTCTTATTTCTCAAATAAGAAGCCTATACAATTGAAATTCTGCCAACGCAACCAAGAAGTGGAGATTTGAAGCCGATACCTACCAAGTACCACAGCCATCAAGCATTCCAGCACTTCTTAAATGAGCAAACTAATGATAATGAAACTAATTTTATCATATCACCCTGGGAAAGGAAGATTTTCTATAAACTTTTGCTATTAACGGCTAGGCTATTCTGAGACTATTTACCATTAAGAGATCAGCAAGATGAGAAAGGTAGGCTTTAATATACAGCACAGAACGTGGAAAATAAAATCACTGATATAACAGAATTCCTGTAGAATAGTGCTGGCAACAGTCAACTTTATAGTTGAGGTTACAACTCAATTTCATATCCCTGTTTCACTTGCTCATAAAAACTCGGTAGAAAGTCCTTCAGCATTAAAACTTCTCATACTTCGTCTCCGAGTAAATATGAATGATAAACATAAATTTTTTTAACAAAGAATTTTCTTCTTTCCCTTTCTTCAAGGACAATTTCTACATGTAGGCACACAGATGGAAGATAGAATGAACAATGGGGAATTTAAGATGTACAAATCTCCTAATTAAACTTCAAACTTTGATGATAAACCCTTTTCTCTTAAACAGCACCTAAAAATCAGAAATTTGTACTATAGACAAAGGGACTTGTCCTCTGAAAAGAAATAACTAGGTTCCAGAAACCATTCTAGCCACCTGAAAATTATTCATATCTTAACTAAGTTTAGCAGGCTCAGATGACAATGTATAATCTACTAAAATCATAAAAAATCATATTTTGGCTAACAGAAGTGTCCTAGAATTTTCATCTTTGTATTATATGATTTTTAAAAGATATCTGCATATCAGATGTTTTGACCTCTTTTAAAATCTTTCTGAGTGTTAGAAATCAGTTTTCATGGTGTCAGAAAGGTACATTTTGAAAATTGTTTGGCAAGGCATTTTACTTTTTTTGCAAAAAAAATAAAAAGAGAGAGAGTGCTCCCAGGTATGTGAGAGCACACCAGCGGGGTTTATGTCCCTAAAGCAAAGCTTTTGGTGGGAACTACAGCTTCATTCTTCCAGATCTGCTACAGGGGACAATGGAGGAGGGGTTGATACTTGCAATTTCATAAGAGATGCTACTTTTACAAAGGAATATAAGATTCTACCAGGTTACAAAAGGACAGGTCTACAAAATGAAGTTTAAGTTAAGCTACTCCTTTGGCATAAAAGATCCAATTATATTCTCACAATTATATTCTCACATGAGTCAGGCATGGTGTTGCACGCCTGTAATGGCAGTACTTGGGAAGCTGAGACAGGAGGATTGTGGGTTTGAGGACAACCTCAGCAAGGTAGCAAGGCCCCCTGAAACTTAGTGAGACCCTGTTTCAAATTAAAAAATAAAGTCAGGCATGGTGGCGCACGCTTGTAATCCCAGTACTTGGGAGACTGAGACAGGAGGATAGCAGGTTCGCGGCCAGCCTCAGCTACTTAGTGAGGCCCTCCGCAACTTAGCGAGACCCTGTTTCAAAATAAAAGAATAAAAAATAGGGCTGAGGGTGTAGCTCAGAGGTAGAATGCCCCTGGGTTCAATCCCCAGTATCGCAAATAAAATAAAATAGGGCTGGGGTTGCCCTATCGGGTGCTCTGGCAGATGCCACCTGCTCCGTCGTCCCACCATGGAGGGCGCTGGCTGCTTCATGCAGCTCCCTAATAATTATTCTGTGGTTCCTACCACAGAAGGTCACTGCTGTAAGGCAGCTCCCTGACACTAGTCTTTCTCACACAATAATGACACAAATCCTGATATAATAATTTGCAGAATAATTAAATTTAATAATCTGGGGGGCGGGAAGGAGATAGAGATGACAAATTCTCCTGTCCATCTGTAGCCAGCACCTTGCTTTTATAGAAACTTTAGACAAGGCATCATAAAAGTTAATCAAACACAGAAACCAACAATTGTCAGGAGTTACAATAAAGAAAGTCAGTGAGGCAGACATGTGATAAGCTTGGAGGAAGGAGGGATTAGACATTACTAGGTGAAGAGGACATTAAAGACCACACCTTAAAGACTATACCAGGTCCTTTGGAATGTGTCTGCTTGCAGACAGATCCCACCCAGCCAAATACCATGTATTCAAACTGAGCTGGTCCAAGATTATAATCTCAGTGTGCATTTTAAGAGGGCCCTCGACCGGGGTGTAGCTCAGAGGTAGAATGCCCCTCGGTTCAATCCTCAGTACCATACATATAAAAAAAAAGAAACCATTTTGGCTGGGGAGAGATTGCCCTCCCTATACCAGCCTTTTGAGAGAGAGCAAAGAACCCAGTCAGGATCATGCCTTTCACACACACTAACCAATCCAAAGCTTTAACTCCTCAATGAAGCCATGTGCCCCAGGAAGTGATGGACTTTATTGTCCTCTGCCTCACATCCCAGAGTGAGGTCCCAGACAGCTAAGAGACCACCCTTATAGCCCAAAGCCCACCAAAGTTATCCAAATAGCCAGTCCTAAACTATTTGCCCTGTGCAGTCTTGCATTTCCCACAAAACAATCCCCCCCAAAAGGGCAGTGGCCTAAACCATCCCCTCACTCCCATTTTCTGCCTCCTGCCCACCCCAGTGTGTTTACTATGTGGCCCTGTGTAGTATCTTGTGCCTCCTGACCCTAAGACTTATGAATTTAACAAACTTATTTTTTCTAAGCCTCTCCTCTGGCTGCTCTTGTAGCCACACTTAACTGATTATAACATATATGAATACAAAACACCCTTCTTCCCAGTGTCACCTAGATCTTCTTTGGCAGGAACACATAATTGAGTGTTCCAATAGACCAGACCTGTAACCAATAGACCAGACCTGTCGGACATGAAAATATTTTTCTGTGTGTGTAATAGTGGGGATGGAACCCAGAGGTATTCTACCTCTGAGATACACCCCCAGCCCCCCTTTTTATTTTTTGTTTTGACACAGAGTCTCACTAGGTTGCTGAGAGTCTCGCTAAGTTGCTGGGGCTGGTCTCAAACCTGTGATCCTCCTGTCTCATTTCAGCTGAAAATACTATTTTATTTCCATTCCATCAGACTGTCTTCTAGAAATTCTTGACACCCCTCTAGACCCTCCTTCACCTTCCTTGAAAGAGTGCTTCACCTACCCTGCAGCACAAGAAGCCAGAGCACACCTACACAAGCAAAGATGGCAGATAGGTGGAGAGTAGATAGGGAGTGCTTTTTGTGAGTAGAAGTCAAGGAGGCTAATTATCTTGCCAACTCCTATAGCCGCACAAAGTGAACTGTACTGTCCAAAATGTCAAAGCATCTCCTTGAGAATGATATTGTCCATATTCTCCAACTTCAAGAAATTGGTCATCATCTAGTATGTTATTCATATTAGATCTGCCCAGTCCTAGATGTCTTAGCAAATTAGAGCTGTGGTAACATGTTTCATAACTTACAACAGAACAGGGCTGTATGGTTCTAGATCCTAAACAGAGCTCAAGAAAAACCCCACCCCACCCCCACCACAATATACACACATACAAACAGCTATTTGAGATTTAAATATTCTGTTTTTAAAGAATGTGGGCATTCATAGTTAAGATGAGGTCAGTACATCAACCCCCTCGTTCTGGATCTCAATTGGATCTACAGAACAGAAAGATGACAGGTTGAGGGAGATACGGGAAAGGAGGTGTGAGCATTGAAGCAGTCTGGAAAAAGAAGAAGCAATACTATGCGCATAACAAACAACGATAGGGATGGGTAAAAAAAATACTCCTTTACAACTATGAATTTTGATGTCTGACCCCCCAGGTCCAAATTCCTGTTCTGTTGCTTACTATGAAAACCATGAGGCAACTTCTAGAAGTTAGCACTTCCAACAGGTAGAGTATAAATGGATACATTGAAAGAAGGGTCCAGAGGCTATGTTGGGATCCATGATCCTAAGAAAATCATGATCATTCAGTAGCATTCAGTAGGAATAAAAGGTAACATTTATGGAATGTTTAATCTGTGCTAAGTGCTGATACATGCATGACTTAACTTAATCATCAAAACTGTAAGCATTCCTGTGACCTATTTTAGATACAGGGGAATCATGAATGTCAGAAGGTGAAATCACTTGACCAAGGTCACCGTAGCTGGTGCATGGACTAGATAGAGCTTGAACCCAGGTCTTTCTTTCCTTGAAGTCAAAAGCTCTTAGCCACTACTCTAGCCCTCTTTCTCAGAGACAATCATGAAAGCTGCAATATTGTGGTGATAAGGACACAAAAGTAGCCTCAGAGCACAGAGAGGGCCCTCCTTAGATTCCCCCTTGACTGGGAATAAGAAGCATTTGGAAGGACTCATGCTGCTAAGGTTCACCTTACGATTATGCCAGACAGCCCTTGGCATAAAGATGATGTCTTATCATTGGCACAGCACAAAGAAGGAGCCTGAACAATGTTTCTGTAACAACCATGGAAAGGCACTGCTCAGCTCTCCCATGTGGGAGCATGACTGACTGAGACCCCAGCCACTGCCTCTCTGACTCCACCATTGCATCCATTATGGCTAGATACAGAATGTGCCCCGAAGAGCTCATGTATTAATGTTCAGTGTTTATATAATTAAGTCATGAGGACTGTAATCACATCGGTAGATAAATTTTTTGTGATGGATTTAACAAAACCTAGGAAGTAACTTAGGCAGGTGGGATGTGGTTGGAGAGGTAAGTACCTGGGGATGGCCTTAGGGACTGTGCTTTTGTCTTCAAATCTCTTTGCTTACTTGCCCTCTCTTTCTTCAGCCTCTATGATGTGAGAGCAGAGCCTTACTCTCTCCCTCCTCTCTCTGCTTCTTGCTGCCATGCCCTGAGACCCATAGACACCAGCCTCACATAGACTGAACCCAAAATTTCCAAAACATTGTGTGCAAATAAATATTCCTTCCTGTAAGTTATGCGGTCAGTTGTCTAGGGTTATAGTAGTGAGCATGTTGACCAAGATAGAAACTGGTATCTGAGAAATGGGGTCACTGCAATATCTAAGTCTGACCATGTGTTTTGTGATTCTTTGAAACTGGTTTGTGAGAGGAAGTTTAGAAGGGCCAGAATGTGGATGGAGAAGCCAATGGTAGAGACTGTGCCCAGGAGATTTTAGAGGACAAAGAGGAATCCATAGGAAAATGGAGTAGAGGCCACATGTGTTACATTCTGGCAAGAACTTATAAGCATTTTGCTCATGTCTTGAATCTTTGTGTGAGGCTGGATCTAAAGATGATGGACTAATTAAACTGGCAGAGGAAACCTCAAAACAGCAAAGCATCCAAACTGCATTATGGATATTGGTGTCTGCATTCAGCAAATTGTGCACCAAATTCTGGGAGTGACAAGCAAAGCAGAGAGACTTCATAGATTTGCAGTTTGACCAGAAAGGCATATGTAAAGCTGGGGCCCAAAGAGAGAGAAAGTGCTGTGGAAGAAAGTAAGATGGCTGAATGGAGGGCAAATGCTTTGACTAGAAACAAAGAGAGGAATGCAGTCAGGGCAGTTGAAGACTTGCATAAAAAAAGAAAGGAATGAATTCAGGGCATTTTGTAACCATGGAAATGAGTTCAGCCATTTTTTAAGAGAGGCATTCAGATTCCTCCCCTGTGGCCTCGATGAAGGCAGGCCCAGTGTCTCCCATGATGGAGACAAGCTCAGCCAGGGTCATGATGGAGGTGGGCCCAGCAGCCCTGATTGAAAAGGGCCCAGCAGCAATGATTGAAAAGGGCATGACTACCTTTTCCGCTGGCAGTCAATTTCAGCAGTCATGTAATGCTTGCTGGCTTTGCTGGAAAAAAAGGGGTCATGGAATCTCCCAGCACCCATATTTCAAAAGAAGGCCTGGGAAGGCAGGCACCATGTGGCAGGGTCAGAATCCCTGCAAGCAGGCCAAAATGGGATTTGTGAAGCTGTGAGTGTGAAGTCAAGGTTGCAAGAAAAGCCCCAGTGATTAGAAATGCCAGAAACATGGAACAACTGCGAGGAGAGGCTGCAAGCTGTGAGCCATGGAGCCAGGCTGGAAGAGTGAGTACACCCCACCAGGCCACAGAGGCAGAACTGCCAAGGCCCCACGGATATCCCATCTCACCACCATGTGCCCAGGATGCCAGAAATGGAGTTGCAGGATTAAATGCTTGCCCTGCTGGATTTTGATCCTATTTTGGTCTCATTCCTTCTTTCTATGGCCCTATTCCTCCCTTTTGGAATGAAAATGTTTACCCTGTGCCACTGTGCATTGGATGTATGTAAATTACCTTTTACTTTGAGTTTTATTTTCTTTTACATGGGATCACAGCCATGTTCACCTTGAGTCTCACCTTGAGTCTCAAAGGAGATTTTAGACAGTGGGACTTTTGAGTGATGCTGGAACTGTTAAGACGAAGGGAATTCTTGGAGATGGACGACATGCATTTTGCATTCTAAACTGGACATGAGTTCTTCAGGGGCCAGGGCCATAATGTTATGGATAGATATAGAATATCCCCTGAGGAGTTCATGTACTAATGTTCAGAGTTGCTATAATTAAGTCATGAGGGTTATAATCTCATCAGTATATAAATTCATTGTGACAGATTTACCAAGACCTGGGAATTGACCAAGGCAGGCTGGGTATGACTGGAGAAGGTATGTCCCTGGGGGTGTGGCCTTAGGGACTATGCTTTTGTCTTCGAATCCCCTTGCTTAACCGTTCTCTCTTGCTGCCAGCCTCTAGCCTTCCTTCCAGCTCTCTCCTTCTCTCTGCTTCCCACGGCCATGCCCTAAGATCTGTAGATCCCTGCCTCACATGGACTGAATCCAGAATCTCAAAAAAATTTTGAGCAAATAAATCTTCTTCTCTTTAAGTTGTGTGGCTCGTTGTTTTAGATGATAGTCATGAACTGGGCCCAGTGGCAATGATTGAAAAGGGCATGACCAGGTTTCCTGCTGGCAGTTGATGTCAGTGTTCATGTAATACTGGCTTTGCTAGAAAAAAGGGTCACTGAGCAATCCCAGTGCTACAGAGTCACTGAAGCAGGAACCTTTCTGAGAGGTGCAGGACTCCTCTGGCAGGCAAGTTTAGTCTGAGGACTCCCTCTTGGACTGGCCCAAACTAACTTGGAACTAGGCTCCAGTTTGATATTTTTCCTCCTCAGTACTCCTTCCTTCTGTCTCACTTTCAGTGGAGTTATATCTGCATTACAACTGTGATCTGAAGGTTCTCCCCACCTTCTTGAACATCCTTCTATTTCCCCTTAAAAGATATTTCCCCTAATAAATTCCTTTCAGGTCTAATGCCATCTTGGAATCTGCTTCTCAGAGGACAGGAACTAACAGTTACAGATTATCCATAACCTCTACTTGGATGGTTTCTTCAATATTGAGAAGAAAGAGTAAAGACATGATTTCCTTTGTTGCAATGAACATTGATTATGCTTCCCCCCAAATTTACTAATCTTGGGCATGTGTAGCGATAAGGCATAGGAAAGCCAGGCATGGTGGCACCTGCCTGTAATCCCAGTATTTGGGAGGCTGAGACAGGAGTATCCCAAGTTCAAATCCAGCCTCAGCAACTTAGCAAAGCTGTCAGAAATTTACTGAGATCTGGTTTCCAAATTAAAAAAAAATAGGGCTGGGGTTGGAGGTTGGAGGTAGAATGCCCCTGGGTTCAATCTCAGCATGACATATAGAAAAAAAAAAGCATAGGAAAACTATAAAAAGGAAGCAAAATAGAAATAAATAAGATAAGGATTACAGGGCAAATCAAAGGACAACTAAAAATTTGAAATCAATGTTGTTTTATCAGCAAAGAGCCTAACTGATTCCACAGAAGAGATTTGATGATATGGAAGATCCATTGAAGAACTCTCCAGAAAATAGAATCAAAAGCCATAAGAGAACAAATCTCAAACATGAAGGACAGAGACCCAAGCACCAGCAGAGTGAGTGAAATGTGATCCTAAAGAAAAGATCAGAAAAAATAAATACCAAAAATAAAATGCAGCACAACACTTCTGAGCTGAGAAAAGAACTAGTTGTACAAATGAAAAGGTTTCCCAAGCTACAGGATAAAGTGATAAAAAAAAAGAAGTCCAACTGCTCTAATTTTTCTGTGTAGTCCTGAATCTTTCAAGCAGCAGAATTTATTTCCATTTCTGAAGGTTCTTCTTTATGATCACCCTGACATCCTTAAAGTAAGTATACAGACAGATTTTGTCTAATATTGTGAGTTATAGGAAAAGCAGCCTGAAAATCCATTTTTTTCTGTTCACATTAGGAGAGAGCAACCTGATGTTAGCTACTGAACTGCTTTCTCCTTTACCAAATATTTCAATTGCCCTCCTTTAAACTGCTAAAGTAGTCTTTTTCACCTAATAGACCAGCTGATGACTGAGCAAAAGCATTACAGCCAGACCCTCGGCATGTGGGCATTGGTTATTAGTAAAGTTCTACATGGGATTTATATCTGTTTACTGGTGACTATGTCCTACCCAGGACCCTCAACTCCTTCCACAGTCAAAAGTGCAATACACTCCAGTTTCAGGTGTCAGTTGAAGGAGGAGGTGGGGAGATAGAGAAGAGGACTCTATAGGGAATGGAGGAAATGGAAATACACTATTGTCCTAAAAGATTTCTCCTTTGGTTTTATTTTCTTGTTTGTTTGTTTTGTTTGCCTATTCATCTATCCTAAAGTTATCTACATCAGTTATCTACCAGGCACTATTGGTATTTTAGAGCCTGCTACCTAAAGGTTTCATTTTATATAGCATGCTGTACCTTTAAGGGATATAACAGAGTGACTGCTTTCCTCAGCCCCCACGCTTTGTATGGAATTTAGTGAGATTTAAGAGGCATTAATATGTGAATATATCAGGCAGATATTGTAGTTGCATGCTAATAGAAACTGATTGATTAAGCATAAAAGGAATTGAGAAGTTTGAGAAGTTGATGTAATTATGGGAAGAGCTAGAGAACCAAGCTTAAAACTAGACTACCATTTGTCAATGATCACACTTCTCAATCAATCAAACAAACAAACAAAAACCCCCACCGGAAATCACATGATCATCTCAATAAATGCTGAAAAAGCATTTGACAAAATCCAACACCTATTCATGTTTTAAAAAGCACTGCAGAAAATAGGAATAAAAGGAACTTACCTCAACATCAGATAGGTAATATACAATAAACCCAAAGCCAACATCATATTGAATGGGGAAAAACTGTGGGAATTCCCTTTAAAATCAGGAACAAGACAAGGATGCCCACTATCACCACTCCTTTACAATATAGACCTCAAGACTCTTGCCAGAGGGATAAGTCAAGAAAAGGATATCAAATGAATTCAAATAAGAAAAGAAGAATTGAAATTATCTCTATTTGCAGATGACATGACCTATATTTAGAAGACCGAAAAACTCAACCAAAAGACTTCTAGAGATGATTAACAAATTCAGCAAAGTAGCAGGATACAAAAATCAATCTAAAAAAATCAGTAGCTTTTCTATATGCCAACCATGAATCCACTGAAAAAGAAATCCAGAAAACAATTCCATTCATAATAACATCAAAAACAATAAAATACTTAGGAATAAATCTAACCAAGGAGGTAAAATACCTCTACAATGAAAATTATAAAACACTAAAGAAATTGAAGAAGACCTTAGAAGATGGAAAGATCTCCCATTCTCTTGGATAGGCAGAAAAAGTATTATTAAAATGGCCATTCTACCAAAAGTAATCTAGAGAGACAATGCAATCCCTATCAAAATACCACTGTCATTCTTCACAGACCTAGAAAACTCAGTCCTAAAACTCATATGAAGAAAAAAAAAAGACACAGAATAGCCAGAGCAATTCTCAGAAATAAGAACAATATAGGAGGCATCACAATTCCTAACTTCAAATTATACTACAGAGCTATAATAATAAAAAAAACAGCATGGTATTGGCACAGAAACAGATCATAGACCAGTGGAACAGAATAGAAGATACAGAAGCAAATCCACATACTTATTGCCAATTGATTTTTAACAATGGTGCCAACACACACATTTGAGAAAATACAGCCTTTTCAACAAATGGTGTTGGAAAAACTGGTTATCCAGTTGTAGCAAAATGAAATTAAATTCTTACCTCTCACCCTGCACAAGATTCAACTCACAATGGATCAAAGATCTGGAAATTAGACCAGAGACTTTTAAATTACTAGAGGAGGGCATAGGTCCAACACTCAAACATGTAGGCACAGGTAGAAACTTCCTCAATAAGACCCCAAAGCTCAGGAAATTAAAACAAGAAATAATAAATTGGATGGCATTAAACTAAAAGTTTCTGCTCATTAAAGAAAACCATCAAGAGTCTAAAGAGAGAGCCTACAGAATGGGTGAAGACCTTTGCCAACTATTCCTCTGACGGAAGACTAATATCTAGAAAATACAAAGTACATAAAAGACTTAACACAATTGGGTGTGGTGGCGCACATTTGTAATCCCAGTACTTGGGAGGCTGAGACAGGAGGATCCAGGTTTGCAGCCAGCCTCAGCCTACTTAGTGAGGCCCTCCACAACTTAGTGAGACCCTGTTTCAAAATAAAGATTAAAAAAAAGGGCTGGGGGTGTAGCCCGAAGGTAGAATGCCCCTAGGTTCAATCCTCAGTACCGCCAAAAAAAAAGACTTAACATTAAAAAAAATAATAATTCAATCAAGAAATGGGCAATTGAACTAAATAAGTACTTCACAAAAGAATAAATACAAATGGTCAATAAATACATGAAAAAAATGTTCAACATCATTAGCAATCAGGGAGATGTAAATCAAAACTACACTGAGATTCCATCTAACCCCAATTAGAATGGCAATTCTCAAGAAGTCAAACAACAATAAATGCTGGCAAGGATGTGGGGTAATAGGAACTCTTCTACACTGTTGGTAGGATTACAAATGAGTACAGCTGCTATGGAGATTCCTCAGAAAATTGGGAATGGATCCACCATATGATCCAGCTATACCACTCCTGGGTATCTTTCCAAAGGGACTGAAATCAGAATATTATAGTAATATATGCATACCCATCTTTATAGCAGCACAATTCACAATAGCCAAATTACGGAACCAGCCTAGATGTCCTTCAACAGATGAATGGATTACATAATTATGGGATGTGCACACAAGGAACTTCTACTCAACAATAAAGAAGAACAAAATTATGTCATTTGCAGGAAAATGGATGGACCTGGAGAACATTATGTTAAGTGAGATTAGCCAGTCACAGAAAGTGTAGGGTCATATATTTTCTCTCCTATGCGGAAGATAAGGAATAATCAGGATACCAGAGGGACTTCGGTTAAAGGAGGAAGAATTCCAGTGGAGCCAGGGAGGTGGTCTACGGGAAGGCAGGGGAAGGAGAGAGGGAGAATCAATGAAGGAATCACTTCCATTGACTTTATGTACATATGTGAGAATACCAATGTCAATCTCAATATCCTGTATGGGAAAATAGGGGACCATGGGGAGGGAGCCTGGGGAAAGCCCACCAAGTGCTGTGTGCATGTATGTCACTATCACTATGAACTGCATTATGATGTGAGACTATAATAAACCAATAAATGTATAAAATATAAACTACTGATAATGAAAAGCTAAACTCATTGGGTCTATAGTAGGAAAGGAGAAGAAGCCAATCAGGGAAGGTCAGACACTACATGAACACACATATATATGGAGTCTAAAATACTCAAATTTATAGGAGCAGAGAGCTGCTAGGGATTGGAAGAAGGAGACATGGGAAGTGATCATTAAAGGGCACAAAGTGTTAGTTCTACAAGATAAATAAGTTCAAATATATTATATAGGAGAGTGCCCACAACTAACATTACTATATTTTATATTTAAAATTTGCTTAAAGTCAATGACACAAACACAATAAAAAGAATTATTATAATAAAAGAAACAAGAGGAAACCTTGTAGCTGGGATGGCCTCATATGACATCAGTGATAGAGTGTGGGATTGGACCTTTTAGATAGCATTCTGAAGTCTCTGGGAGATTGTGAACAGAGGAATGTATGATCTAACTAATAATTTTGAAGGACCACCTCAGCTTTGTGTGAAGAATG
This sequence comes from Glis glis, assembly GCA_004027185.1. Lineage (NCBI taxonomy): Eukaryota > Metazoa > Chordata > Mammalia > Rodentia > Gliridae > Glis > Glis glis. The sequence goes on from PVJS01025712.1 coordinate 21,275, forward strand.
TAATCAAAGGGATGAGTAGTGGAAGGAGTAGGGTGGCGAGGGGTTATTAGGATAGCCTGGCCAAGAGGTGGTGTTGGCTTCGACTAGGCTGCTTCTCAGGTAGAGCCCCCTGAATTAGTGAGTGGAAGAATGCAGATGCTATTTGCTGAAATGAGAATACATAGGGAAGGGGAGGTTTGTGAAAGGGGTAAATTTGTAAAATTCCAGATTTTTTGCAGGGTTCATACTGAAATACATATGCCAGTTACACAACTGTTGAAATATCAAGTAGATTCAGGCATGGTGGTACACACTTGTAATCCCAGTACTTGGGAGGCTGAGACAGGAGGATCACAGGTTTAAGGACAGCTGCAGCAAGTAGTGAGACTCTCATCAACTTAGCTACACCCTATCTCAAAATAAAAATAAAATAAGGCTGGGGCTGTAGCTCAGAGGTAGAATGCCCCTGGGTTGAATCCCCAGTACCAGAAAAAAAAAAAGAAATATCAAGTATAAAGGTAGTAAGTATTCAGAAAAACAGGGGGAAGGCTTCTTTCTAACCTATTTTTCTTTCTTTATACATTTGTGATATTTCAGTAGGAATTTTAGAGGAAGTATAGTTAAATTACCTGAAAAAGTAGCCATCTTGAAATTTTATAAAGTTCCAAGGGAAAAAAAAGTCAAGCAGAAGTCAGAGAAGGTCGTTTCCATGTAAAAGATTCTTAAAAGATTTGCTTCCCTCTACTTGATTTCATCAACTAGCCTGGATGTATTTTTTCTTTTGTCTTGATGAATGCCATGTTGATTTTTTGGCTATTCTACAAACAATGTGAGATATATAAATATAGCTTCAGTCTCATCTCCTTTCAGTAGTTACTTTCAAATAAATAGGCCTTGTGTTTGTGCCTGCATCTCACTATGCATATACCTCCTCCTAGGAGAACAATTTTAATTTTACAAAGAATGTGTCTTAGCAGAGGGTGAGATGACATCTCCCTGCCAAAGTTAGTGGCATAATTAAAATGTGTATGAAGCAGATAGATGGCAATTGACTCCCCGTGGCTCTCTCTAATATAGATTCCCTAAATCACAGTCCTTGGTTATGACTACAGCAGTGTGCTGCCTTTTCTCTAACCATTTTCTTTAGAATCTTACATACCATGCAAGGGACTGAGTTTGCCTTACATGATGCAGGAACCTGAGCTGCAGTACAAAGCCCGAGTGCCATCTTGCACATTTTCTTTAACTGAGGAAATACAATAACTTGAAAGCTTGGAATTCAGAGAAGAAAATGATTTCCTATGTCCTATGAAGAAATCTTTAGAAAGCGTCATGACAAGAGTCTTTGGGGAAAAAAAAAACAACTAAGGGTACACATTTAGCAAAGACAAGTTGTTTCAGATACCACAGTTTGATGGAGTGTTGCCGAGTCTGAGCGGTGTGACACTGAGAGCTGTCAATTTCTAGTAGGAGAAGACAGAATTGAAAGTTGACAACTTGAACCTGAGGGCTGTAAAGACAGAATCATAAAGGCAGAGGATGAAGCAGTAGATCTGTAAAGAAGAGCAAACTTGCACAACTGTAATCCCAGTACTTGGGAAACAGGAGAATCACAGGTTCAAGGCCAGCCTGAGTAACTTAATAAGGCCCTTCCAACTTAGTGAGACAATGCTCCAAAATTTTAAAAAATAGGACTGACTGGGGTGTTCAATTCCCGGTACCACAAAAAGAAAAAAAAGCAAACTTTGAATAAGTTACCATTAAAAAAGGTCAGTATTTATTGCACTCGTATAAACACATGATCTGAGACTGAGAATATCCATTCCCAAATATGTGATGTAGTGCCAAGTTCGTGATCCCACCAAAGACCACCAGGAGCCGATTCCGATGCAAAGCACACGAGGGTCCTTTATTCAAGCTAGAGCTTGGGCTCCTAACGTGCACCAACGCAGTGGTCACAGAGAGAAGCCCCTTGCTCTCCGAGAACAAAGCTTTTATCCCTTAAGGAGGCAGCCCACCCCACCTTTACATTGATAGGTTCGTTTAAAACATAAGCTTGTTGGCGTTCCCTGGTTGGTTTAATTTTCGCGCCTTAGGTAGGGGTCATCATTAGGGAAGCATTAACCATATATGGTGACATTTAAGCTGATTGGTTGGGCCCGCAGTACCTTTCTCAAGAATGTCCAGGATGGGTGGGGGGCCTGCTGACTCTAGTCAGAATGGTCTCGCCTGATTATCTGCAAATTTCAGACCCGGGTGTGCTTGACACCGATTGGCTGTTTCTAGGGGTTGCTAGGGGCAGGATCAGATTAGCACACTTAATGGTTTCTACAAGGTATGAGGCAACAGGCTATAGAAACTTAACTTCTAGAAAAACAGATACTTAGGCCTATCTTACTTAAAGCCTTAACTAAAGCCTGTCATGGCATCGCTTTGGTCCTTCAGTATAAACCCAGAGTAGCATTATCTATAAAAGCCCAAACACTTAAAACAATTTAAATATGCATCCACAAAAGAAAAGAGCAATTGTGGTATATCTTCATGCAATAAAATTATACAGCCATTAAAATTCATGAATTAGAGCTATATACAATGATAAGAATGAATCTCACAAAGATAACTGTAAAGAAATCAGACACAAAATAATCCATTCTATGTAGTTCCATTTACCAAAAAAAAAAAAATTCAAATCAGACAAATCTGTAGTGTTGGGATTTGGGACAGTGGTTTTCTTTAGGGTGGCTGTAGTGATGGGTGATAGAGAGAGGCTAGGAGTATAGTTTTGAGGTTGATACCAACATCTATTTTTTGACCTGGGTGATGTTTACAACATGTTAACTTCAGCATAATTCAATGAACTGTACATTTTTTTCTTGTTTACTATTCTTTATGTGTGTTATACGTAAATAAGGAAAAGTATTAAATGTTGCATGCAGGAAAATATTGAAAAGGAGGAGTTAGAAAAGTTCTTGCTAACAGAAATTCAATAGTAGCCCTATTTAACTTCAGTTGCTAGACACAAGCTTTAGTGAAAGAAAAAAAATAATCTCCCTATGCTACATTAATAATAACTTCAGAGATGGGGAAAACCAGCTTGTGACTGCAGTCACGTTTACCTGACAGGGATATGAAATTCCTCTCTAGGATAGAAATCTTGTAGTTGAAAAAAATTAAAAATCAATCAACTGTTTTGATTATAGAAAATGTACACTAGCTCTAGGTGTAGTGTGGTAGGAGACAGCAAGAGGGAGCTGAATTGCTCTTTCAAGAAAAATAATCAGGAATGGAATTGGGGAAAATCAAAAGTTGGTAGACGGGAGAAGGAGATAGATTGAGAGAGAGACCTGGGGTCCCTGTCTTGTCAGTAAAGTTTAATGTACACAACTCAGACTGTGTTTTCATTTAGATTTATATTAGTCACAGACAAATAAACAGTAATAAGAGGTATAGTCATCTGGGTGCAGTGGTGCATACCTGTAATCCCAATACTTGGGAGACTGAGACAGGAGGATCGCTGGTTTGAGGCCAGCCTCAGCAACTTAGTGAGATCCTGTTTCAAAAGAAAAAAGAAAAAGGGTTAGGGATGTAGCTCAGAGGTAGACTGTCCCTTGGGTTTGATCCCCAGTAACACACACATAGACACAGACACACACACAGACACACAGACACACACACACACACACACACACACACACTAAAAGAGAGAGAGAGATAGAGGAACAATACTGAAAATTTTAAAGAGCGGATAAAGGAAATAATAAGACTACAAGAAGCAACTAAAAGCAACTTAGGCACAACACAACATGTAAACCCTGGCAACACTAAGACAAAAGTTAGTGGTCCTCGTATGTGAGGCAGAGTTTGAGGCATTTTATTTAAATTTTAAAGACAGGACAATTCCAGAAAGCTGAAAGATTTGGGAATATCTTGGTTACAAAAATGTTCACATAGCTTCTCTGTTAAGATAGCACTTTTCCCATCTCACCCAGATCCTTTCAGATAGTTATTATTAGCTCTACTTTATTTATTTATTTATTTATTTATTTATTTATTTATTTATTTGCAGTACTGGGGATTGAATCCAGGGGCATTCTACCTCTGAGCTCCTAACCCCAGCCCTATTTTTTATTCTTTATTTTGAAACAGGGTCTCACAAAGTTGCGGAGGGCCTCACTAAGTAGCTGAGGCTGGCCGCAAACCTGGATCCTCCTGTTTCAGCCTCCCAAGTACTGGGATTACAAGCGTGCGCCACCACGCCCGGCTAGCTCTACCTTATATGTGAGGATGTGAGGTGTGGGGCAGCTACTAAAGTTTCCCTTGTCCATGTTGCCAGTACATGATGGAGCCAGAAACAAAAATAATTCTATATCCCCCCCCACCCACAGCCTTCCATTTTGTCCAGATCAATAGTTTCTGAAAACTAATTCCACATAAATAAGTTTAGTTATCTTTCACCTGTGAATACTTTATCCTTTAACTGGATCCACTCATGCTACAAATCCTGTTTTATTCTACCCTTTTTTTAAGAATATCACAAATTTAATGTTTGGAAAAATAACAAAAACAGAAATCTAAAATTCATTCATAGTCTCATCATCCTGATATATTTTATAAATATACAAAGGAACAGACTACCTAGGTCCCAGCCTCCACAGTAAGTTCTAAGAGAACAAAAGCAGCAAGATGCTACAGCGGAGAGTGTACATTACAGAGAACATCAGTTCTTTAAACATCACATCGATGAAGCAGTTGAATCCTTCTGGATGTGGCAGCAGATTCAGCAAGCAGTCCCCTTAATGAGGACTCAAGCTTCTTTTAGGTATATAGATCAAGGTCCAAGCTTTGGAACAAAACAGACTTGAGTTAGAAGACTGGTCAGAAGGCCAGCTCAGCCACTGAACTGTGACTTTCAGCAAGTTGATTTCTTTGGGCTTCATAACTTTATTTTTTTAACTATAAAAGGAGGATAATGCTCCCTTACTAGGATTGTCATGATGCAGTTTAAATGTGCTGTGTAGATACCTAACACAATACCTGTCATATGAGAAGTGCTGATAAATAGTACCTATGATAGAGCAAAAGCATGATGGTGCTGGAAATTCTCTAGGCTGGTAAACTACGTTTGCAGGAAAAATCTGGCCAACCATCTGCTTTTGTAAATAAAGTTTTATTAAAACACAACCAAGCCCATTTGTTTCTGTATTGTCTATGGCTATTTTCATACTATGAGTGAGTAGCTGTCATAGAGAACTTGTAGCCCCACCCTTCGCAAGGCTGAAAACAAGTACTAGCTGCTTTCATACAGAAAATAATTTATTTCTAGGGTATAAGCAAATGACCTTCGTGGCTGGACTCTGCAAATATCAGCCTTTGATGTTAGAAATTTGCTAATATAAGGGATAGTGCCATATAAAGGATCAGTTTATATTATGCTAATTTTAAAACAATTATTAAATTTTGAAATAGTAATTCTGTCTGGTTTGAGTTCTTAAAAATTTTACTATCATAGGAATAGTTAGTTTGAAAACTCAAAGTCATTACTGCTACTAAAAAACCCAAATGTATTATACATGTAAAATAATTTACAACATAGTACTTTCTAGAAAAAACATGAGCTTTTTAATTAGACACTATAATCATTATTAGCAAAGGATTTACCATTAAAATAATGATATCATTTAATGTATCATTAAAATAAAGATGTATCATTAAAATGAAGGCATGGTGGTGCATTCCTGCAATCCCAGTATTTATGAGGCTGGACAGGAGGATTGCAGGTTCAAGACCAGCCTCAGCAAATTAGCAATACTGTCAGCAACCTAGCAAGACCCTGTTTCAAAACAAAAAAAAAGAAGAAGAGCTGGGAGTGTAGTTTGGAGGGAGAATGCCCCTGGGGTTCAATTCCCAGTTCTAAAAAGTAAAATAAAATAAAATTACCATCATTTGTTTGCATAAAAGATTTTAAAAAATAAAAGTTTGCATGCCTCACCAACTTCTAATACTACAATTTAATACAATGGTAATGTTAACACAAGCATTTATTAAATGCTTACTCTTTGCCAGTCTCAGAGTAATGTAGTTATTCCCTAACTCAATAGATTTTTATTCTGAGAGATGGAATATTATATAACATCATTTTCTTCATGTATTTTGATGTTTTCTGAAAATTTCACAGTGGTCTTCTTTGTTTTATAATTAAAAATAAACCAAGCCGGGCGTGGTGACGCACGCTTGTAATCCCAGTACTTTGGGAGGCGGAGACCGGAGGATCTGGGTTCCGTGTCCAGCCTCAGCGCTCTCTCTCTCTCTCTCTCTCTCTCTCTCTCTCTCTCTCTCTCTCTCTCTTTCTCTCTATCTCTCTTTCTCTCTCTCTCT
>PVJS01025713.1:0-27612 GCA_004027185.1 Glis glis
AAAAAAAAAAAAAAAAAAAAAAAAAAAAAAAAGGGCTGGAGGTGTAGCTCAGAAGTAGAATGGCCCTGGGTTCCATCCCTAGTACCACACAACAACAACAAAACACGTCCAAGTACCTTCTCTGAATCATTAGAATAAAATAAAAACTCTCTTAACTTTAACATCTTCCCCATTCCGGTTTCTGCCTCCTCTTCTACCTGACCTCGTTCCACCTTTCTCTCTAAGCTCCAGTCACTGTGGCCACCCTTCTTGTTCATCATCCAGGCCACAGTCACGCCTGAACCCAGGGCCTGTTGGACTTGCTCTCTATCTAGAATGCTTTGCTTCCAACCTCATCTTTGCTAGTTTGTCTTGCCCTTCAGATATTAACTCCAATCTATAAAAGTGGTTCCTAGCCATGCTCCATCACATTCTGTAATTTATTTTCTTTCTAGAACTTAAACTATAGAAAATTATTGCATAAGCCGGGTGAGGTGGCGCATGGTTGTAATCCCAGTACTTGGGAGGCTGAGACAGGAGGATCGCAGGTTCAAGGCCAGACTCAGTGAGGAGCAAGACTCCCAGCAACTTAGCCAGACCCTGTTTCAAAAACAAAAAATTAAAAGGGCTGGGGGTATAGCTCAGAGGTAGAATGCCCCTGGGTTTAATCCCCAGAACTACAACAAAAATCTCAGAATAAAAACAAACAAACAAACAAACAAACAAAAAACCCCAAAGAAACAAAAATCAAACAAACAAAAAGAAAAGTATTGCATAAATAATTTTAGGCAGTAATTACCCCCCGGGACAGAAGCTCCACAAGAGCAGAGAGCAAGGACTTTGCCGTTTTAGTCCCTGTAATACCCCAGGGCCTAGAGCAGTATCTGGCATCTAGTAGTAGACATTCAACAAAATGCCAAAGAATGCTTATGTCAAGGAACACGTAGAGACGTGTATTCACAAACGTTAAAAAGGTGGCTAAAGTATCCTTGCCAATTTCCTTGGACATGGGAAAATTTCAGATTTTGCAAAATGATCAATGAACACATAGAGAGGGAAACAAAAGAGAAATAGTTTTTTTTTTTTTTTGAACTCTCAGCTTATTAGGAGAAAGGCAGAGATATGGAGAAGCCTGTATGTTCAAGTGACTGGAAAAGAAGTTCAGCACGTGTGTGAGTGGCTTGGCTGTTAGTATGGACGTGCCGGTCTACGGATTACTGTGCCTCTCTGCCAGCTGCCATTTCTCTGTGATGGTAGGGTGTCCACCTGAAAAAAGCTATGTTCCATAAGCCTTAGTTAAGTGGCAATCAATGCCGTATCTTAAAAAAAAGAGTTTCAATTAAGTTTTAGAAAGTAAGGTTATCTTTGAGATGTAAATAATATGTTAAATTGTGCTAGATTCAAAGAAGCTGAGTAGATTAAGTTGGAAGGTGCTGAGCTTGTGGTAAGTTGATATCCGGCCTGCAGCGGCCAGAGGAGGAGTTTTGTCTTGTCTTCACATAGAAGAGAAAATGCAGGGGAGTGTGGTCAATTAACTGCCTGCCTGGGTACTGCCCTATCTATTTCAGGCAGGGAAAACTGAAGAGGGCTGACTGGTTTACGCTCTAAGTAGCTCCTTAGTGGGGGAAGCTCGGTTTCAAAATCCTAGAAACCATATGTGTTCGTTTAATCAGAATTTGGCCCTGAGGAGAATTAAAATGAAAGGAAATTCCACAATTAGAAGGTGTGGAAGTAGAAAGCTGACTACATCAAGCACTTAGCGAGGTGGCGTGGGTTGGTGAGACTGCATTCCTAGGGTGGGTGTATAATAGGCTTGTTTCAGTTTTCAGAGTCTTTCACATAAGAGCCTCCCTGTCTGAATTCTAGTGGAATAGAGGGCTGTCTCAGGCTCCCCCTCCATTATAAGGGCTTACTTTTGTAGTTCTTACCTATATCCAAAAAAAAAAAAAGGGGGATAGTCCCCAGGTTGTAAGATGGGAATAGAGGTTTGTAGCAAAGGGCTGAAGGAGAAGCCAAGCTCTGGAATAGACTTCTTTCTGTCTTTCCCAGCATTTATTTCCTATTCTGTGAAGTTGGATGGTTAACCTGGTTATAAATGATGAGTTGAGTTGTTTATTAATGAACATTGCCCCTTAAATATGCACAGGGAAGTGGCTGGTTAGTTGGAGTGGGGCTGGGGCCAAGCTTGGCTGCATTCCCAGTGTGATGGAAAGATCGAAGAGTTCAGAAACTGAGTTTAGAAGTTCGGAGAGATGAATGGATCTTTAGTGTGAGGAAACCCAGAACTGACAGTCTTGAGGAGGGAGGAGCACATGGGCAAAAAATAAAAATAGCATATGCAAGAACACCAGCCTAGCCGAGCCTGGTGGCACACGCTTGTAATCCCAGTACTTGGGAGGCTGAGACAGGAGGATTGCAGATTTAAGGCCAGCCTCAAGCAATTTAGAGAGACCCTGTTTCAAAATAAAAACAAATAATAAAATAAAAGGGCTGGGGATGTAGCTTGAAGGTAGAATGCCCCTGAGTTCAATCCCCAGTATCAGAAAAAACAAAAAACACCAGCCTACCAAAGAACAATTGGAATGGTCCAGAAATGATTTTTATTACACACACACACACACACACACACACACACACACACACCCTAGGTATTGGCTTCCTCTACCTCCTCCAGGAACTTATTCTGGGGCTCATTTCCTTTACCACATTCCCTTCCTTTCAAATCATATAGGACGAGCTCATCAATTCATGCATGATTTTGCATGTACAATTTGCAAGGTCCTGGAGATAAAGAGATGAATATAGTAACCTGCACCAAGGTAGGAAAATATAAATGGAAACAAATTCAACTTGATACAATATTGTAAATATAATAAATATGTTCAAGAGGTAGAGATAGCACTGATGAAGAAAACTAAAGTCTTGTGAGATATATAAGGTGTTAGGAATGAGATCTCGCAATCCATTCAGCAAGAGGACTGTTGAAGTGTCAAACAGCTGCTTCCTTGTTATTTTTGCTAGAATTTTCTTTATTTATTAGAGGGTAGAAATGCTACTTTAGTCTAGCTTTGTTCTAGCCAGGTATGGTGGTGCATGCCTGTAATCCCAGTACTTGGGAGGCTGAGATGGGAGGTTTGCAGGTTTGAGGCCAGCCTCAGCAACTTAGTGAGACCGTTTCAAAAAATAAGGACAAAGAAGGTGACCTAACTGAGGGAGCTGGGAGGGGGGTGGAGGGAAACACACTATAGCACATGATGTACATACACAAACCTATAAGACTCAATCACTATCTGGAGTATGAAAGGGAGGGAAGGGGGAGGGAATAGGGTGGATTGGATGGAGAGCTAAATGTGCGATGTGTGCATGTATGATGTTCATACCCTGACATATATCAAAATGTATAATTACAATGCACCAATAAATGAACATAAAAAAAGGAATAAAAAGAGCTGGGGGTGTAGTTTAGAGGTAGGATACCCCCGGGTTCAATCCCCCACACCAAAGGAAAAAAAAAGGTGAATTTAGAGATAATTCTAAATCAATGATAATATTGTATTTTGTATTTATATAACACTGATATATTAACCAAAAATTTCAATAAGAATTTCCAAGACATAAAAAAATTCTTTTTGACATCATAAATAAAAATGGTAGTTCACTTGGTATTTGCATGGTTTGTTACCTTTTTTTCTTGATGATACTTAAGTCTTCTCTTTGATCTAGAATCAGAATATGTTTTAGAAAAGACACATACCAATGTGTGATAAAATTTATTTTTAAAATGGATTTAAGCCGGGCGTGGTAGCGCACGCTTGTAATCCCAGTACTTTGGGAGGCGGAGACCGGAGGATCCGGGTTCGCGGCCAGCCTCAGCTCTCTCTCTCTCTCTCTACTTAGTGAGGGCCTCTGTAACCTTGTGAGACCCGGTTTCAAAATAAAGTATAAAAAATAGGACCGGGGGTGTAGCGCAGAGGTAGAACGCCCCTGGGTTCAATCCCTGGTACCGCAAAAAAAAAAAAAAATGGATTTAAACCAGGTGTTGGCTTAGATGATTTTGTCTGAGCTAAGCTACTTTGAACTCTGACTTCCATGTTGTACTTTGGCTGCATAAGCAAGGAGTTAGCAGAGCCTCGTGCACTGAACCGAAATGGTTATTAGATTACCTTAAGTAAAAACTGTGTGATAATTCATGATGAAATTAGAGGAATTTGGAGTTCTTTTGAGCTGGGCATGGTGGTGCACACTTGTAATCCCAGTACTTGGGAGGCTGAGACAGAGGATCGCAGGTTTGTGGCCAGCCTCAGCTACTTAGTGAGGCCCTCTGCAACTTAGTGAGACCCTGTTTCAAAATAAAGACTAAAAAATAGGGCTGGGGGTGTAGCTCAGAGGTAGAATGCCCTGGGTTTAATCCCCAGTACTGAAAAAAAAAATGAAGTGAGTTCTTCTTTTCCTTTTAAGCAGTAATGGCTTCAATTTAAATTATATTATTCAAAGGGTACAGGAGCTTTTATAAATTATGCATTTGCAAAGATTTAGCTATTTCAAGCCACATCCCCTGAAACAGAATGGGTTGAGTAAAATGGTTTAATTTTGCTGAAGCATTCATAAATATCCCTTTGCCTTATTTCCGCAACTAATTTGGGTGTCTGTTTGTTTAAGGGACACTATCAGGTTACCTCATCTAATAGATCCCCTTTCCAGAACACCTTGGGAATGAGTTCTTTCTCATTCTGATTATCACATTAAATGCAAAACTGAGAAAAATTACGACTGTATTGCTGGATTTCAGCAACTCTTGAATCTTTCCATGCAAGCGAGTCTTTTCCTTAACATTTGTGATCTCATGCCTTTCAGGAGAAGTAATAACTGTTTCTCTCTCTCTCTCTCTCTCTCTCTCTTTGCTTTGGGGATTGGGGATTGAACCTAGGGACATTCTACCTCAGAGCTACACGCCCAGTCTTTTTTAGTTTTTGTTTTAAAACAGGGTCTTGCTAAGTTGCCAAGAGTCTCGCTAAGTTACTGAGGCTGTCTTCAAACCTGTGATCCTCTGGTCTCAACCTCCCAAGTACTGGGATTACAGGCATGGGCCACCACTCCTGGCTTAAAAGGCATAATTCATATCATTCTTATTACTCTATCCCTATGAAGAGTGTGGAGCAGGTTTGTGTGTATGCTTAACTTGATGTCAATAAAATAAAACCCTAGACATGAGAAGGTAATTATAAATCATATATACTCTGAACACGAGTAAAGTTAGCCAAAGGATTCATTCCATGTTAGAGTTTGTTTGAAGAGTAAAGAAAAAAAACCAGTATGCAATTGCATAATTTATGTAATTTTTTTCTCAGTAAATGCTAGTTTTTTACAATTACTACTGTAGGTTCTGAGATTCTGGCTCTTGATAGAATACCTAGACAGGTGTCAAATATCTATCCTGAATTGAATTTACCAATCTTGAATGTTAAGCCAGCGTGTAATCAAAATATTTGCTCTGTGGTGTTTGAACAGTGAATACTCATCGCTTCCTGCACCTGGGTTGTGTGTAATGCATGGCATCAGCAAGGTCACGGCTCTGCGTGGCAGGAATCCTGTCCACTTTGGACTCTGGACTCTGTGGAGGAAGGAACCCTTTCCATCAACATGGCTTCGGATGATTCCCTCTGCCCTGGCCCCATTATCACCGAGAACAGAACTCACATTTTCTCAGGAGGCAGGAAAGAGAACATATGAACAGGACATTCTGGAGAAAGGAAAAAAGAGTTTGGGATTCTTGCACCCAGTATTTCTGAGCATATTAGTTAGTATATGAGCTGAGCAGCTGCAACAAAACCCCCCAAGAGTGGGAATTTAAATGAGATAGAGTTGCAGTTCGCTCTCCAGTATAAGAGAAGGCAAGGTAGGGGGACGTGCCCTGCTGAGTGAGACCACCCAAGGATCCTGGATGGTGGGAGAGCTTTGCCCCAGCAGCATGTGACATTTTTCTGTGGCTCTAAGACAGGTTTTTAGGTTTCCCATTCCCCGGCCAGAGGGAGGAGTGAAGAGGAATGGAAAGCAACCTCTTTCTATTTATGGCTGTGACTCAGAAGTTGCTTATCTTGCCGCCATTCACATTTCTTGTCCAGAACTTACATGGTCTTATTTCATTACAAGGGAGTTTAGGAATTGTAATTTTTTTTTGGTACTGGGAACCAGGGGCATTCTACCTCCAAGCTACACCCCCAGCCCTATTTTTTATTCTTTATTTTGAAACACGGTCTCACTAAGTTGCAGAGAGCCTTGCTAAGTAGCTGAGGCTGGCAACGAACCTGCGATCCTCCTGTCTCTGCCTCCCAAGTACTGGGATTACAAGCGTGTGCCTCCACACTCAGCAGGAATAGTAATTTCTATCTGTGAAAATTTGTGCCCTAAAATTGGTGGTGTTATCCTTTCTTCTCTCTCCCACCATTAGCATGTAATCTATAAGTGAGTTCAGATAGTTCGACTTCCAAGTGATTTCCATTATCTTCTGTGTTCCTAACAACCTGCCTGGTCTTCCACAATGACCTGCTAACTGGTCTGCGTGTTTCTACTTTTGCTCAACTAAGTCATTCCTCGTGTGGCAGCCACTGGTTTTTAAAAACATAAAACAAATCATCACTTCACTTTTGAAACCCTTTGGTATCTTTCCATTTCCAGAGATTGAAATACAAACTCTGCACCATGAGTAATTAAGGCTGGGTAGTGACCTGGCTCTAGTCCATCTGATCCTCTCCTTGTACCAAGCTTTTGTCTGTTCAGTATGAGTTGGCCACTCTAGCTGCCACCTTTTCTAGAACACAGTGATCCCTTCTCCACCCTGGCCCTTATCTTCAGGAAGCTGTCCACTGGGATCTCTGCACAGCTGGCTCACTGGCATCGCCTGGCACTCAGTACAAATGTCATCTATTCTGGGAACCTTTCCTAACTGTCCTTTCTAAAGCAGCAGGTCTTGTTCCCAGTTACCCTTTCTTATATCACCTTTATATTCTATTTGTTTACCTGTTGATTGATTGTTCCATTGTCTCCTTTCATCTGGTAATGTCCCTTAGGAAGGCTGTCTGTTTCTCAGACTCCTGTACCTCAAAGGAATTCCATAGCAGGGCATGGTGGTACATGCCTGTAATCCCAGTATTTGGGAGGCTGAGACAGGAGGATCATAGGTTTGTGGCCAGCCTTAGCAATTTAGTGAGGCCCTCCACAACTTAGTGAGACCCTGTTTAAAAAAAAACCTAAATAAATAAAATAAAATAGGGCTGGAGGTATAGCTCAGAGGTAGAACGCCCCTGAGTTCAATCCCTGGTGTCACAAAAATTATAAATAATAAATAAATAAAGGAATTCCATAAATTTCCACTGAATGAGTAAATAAGTTGAGTGGACTTTGTACATCTCTTACAAAGAAGGATCTGGTACCCATGGTGGGAAAACTGGGTAAAAAGAACCTTACATGGATTAGTCTCCATTATCTTTATTTCTGGATTAGGTGTAGTGTGTGTTGCACCTACGCCATGAGTTAGTCGACCTCCACTGATGTTTGAGGTTCCAGCCATTCTCTGCTGTAGACTGAACGCTTGCACCCCAAAAGTTATGTTTACCTCCTAAGATCCAGACTCTGAATGTTAACCTTATTTGAAAAAATGGGTTCTCACAGATGTAATGAAGTGAAGAATCTTGAGAGGAGAGCATCCTGGGTTAATGGCGTGGACCCTAAATCCAAAGAGAAAAGTCCTTGTAAAGGCAGAGAGAGACTTAAGACTCAGAGCACTGGAGGTGAAGACAGAAGCGGAGGTTAGAGTTCTGAGGCCACATGCCAAGAATGCCTACAACCCAGAGGCTGGAAGAGGGAGCGAAAGGTTCTCCAGTGCCCTTGAAGTGAGCCCGGCCCTGCTGACACCTTTATTTTGGACTTCTGGCCTCTCAAACTGTGAGAGAGTAAATTTCTGTTGCTCCAAAGACCTGAGTAATTTAAGTATGTGCCCATTACTGCAGGGATCTCTTGTCTCTCTCTCTCTCTCTGTCTGTCTGTCTCTCTCTCTCTCTCTTGCTTTACTGGGGATGGAACCCAGGGATGCTGCACCACTGAGCTACATCCCTATCTCTTGTTATATTATTTTTTTTAATTTTGAGGCAGGGTCTTGCTAAATTGCCCAGGATGGCCTTGAACTTGTGATACTCCTTCCCCAGCCTCCTGAGTAGCTGGGATTACAAGCATGTGCCACCATACCTAGCTGCAGGGAACATATTTATACTAAAACATTGTTATTTATCTGAAATTCTAATATAATTTTCATATTTTTGTTTGATATATTTGATAATCTTGCTTTCATCCCAAGAATATTCAAGAATGAAGAATTCATCAGGGATATTATATACATTCTGTCAGATAGGAACTAGCATAAAGTTTCTGAAAAAAATTAATATAAGTAAAAAGAAAGTAGAATTGGTGTCATATGAGTTTTAAACATGCTAACAATTCCCAAATTTTTTTTCAAGAAAAGTAACTGTGCAAAAGTATAAAAGATTTTTTCACATTTGGAGTGATGAAAAATTTTTTTCACATTTTAATTCTGGTCTAAAACTATCCTACAAATGGCTAATTCGTTTCTTATGACTGTAAAAAAGAATGACTAAACTTCATCTGATCCTGACTTAACTTTTTAATCTCTAGGGATTTAGGATCAAATTTGGGAGTACCTCTTATTTCTACTACCAACACTTTATGGGTAAATTAAAACAGGGGAGTTAAAAAAATATTTGACTGAAAACACCTTTTGATGAGACACATTAAAAGACCAGCTTCCCCAAGGGCCTGCAGGTGTTTCTGAAAATGAGCAAGGAACCTCAAGAAATCCATTTTTCCTTCACACGCCTTAGGAGCAACTAATATCACCCATGAGGCAAAAATTCTGTTTTCCACTGTTTAAATTTTGCATTCTTAATGTTTATAATCACCTTTTTCCCCCTTGCGAGCTTTTATGCACAAATATCATGCAGGCTATTAAATAAGTAATTAGATACATTTTAGGATCAGTTGAATAAGCAAATGGGGTGGGAGGGGAGAGAGAGAGAGAAAGAGAGGGAGAACTCAAATCTGTATGTTTATTTAATGAAAGACAATGAATTGGTAGTTTTCATACATCTCTTACAAATAACCCATTGTCTGTGATGGGAAAATCAGGTTAAAAAGAACTTTATGCAGAGATTTTCCTTATTTATGACTTGGGTGTACTGAAGCCAAAGATGACTTTTCCTCTGCCCTTGGAATTGAATAATTTAAACTGTGTAGGAAGGAAAAAGTAATAGAGAAGTAGGGAAGTAAAGACAGAGCCCTGGGCATGAGCTGGGGGTGGGGTGCATGTGGAATAGGGGTGGGGGAGGTGAAGGAGGCAGAGACTTCCCAAAAAGGCTGTTCCAGGAGAAAAGCAGAGAATTTGGTAATGATTTCCCATCAAAGACAGAGCAATAGGGAGTCATTGATCAGTGCCAATGGAAGTTTCTGCAGGGGTTGATATTTATTCATTAATTTATTCCTCCATCATATATTGACTCCTTAGTATGTGTCAGGAATTGTGTTAGATGCCAGGGTTTCTCCAGAGAAAAAGTCTATCCTGAGTTTAGACACTGGACTGTATGTATAGAGAAGGACGTGCTAAACAGGACGTATAATAATGACTAAGTGGTATGATGGCAGCACTATTTCTCGGTAAATTTAGGAAAGGGATGGGCATGGGAGGGAAGTGGGTATTAGCATCTTTATAGAGTTGGTACCCATGTGATTCTGATAATATTAAGTAAAATAAGCTACCCTTTATCAGGTGCCTCTTATATGCCATTCCCTGCATATATATTCTTAGCCTCACAATAACCTATGGCATTAATATCTTTTTTATGATAGTTTTATTATGTTTACTTATTTTTCACAATATAAGTGTAATTCTTTTATTTTATTTTTTTCTTTTCAGGAATGTCTTTTATTTTTATGTGCTTTTATTGGTGCATTATAGTCTCACATCACAATGAAAATCAAGTTAACAGTAACATTCATGCACACAGCACTTGGTGAACCCCTGCCTCCCCTCTCCCCAATACAGAATACTGAGATTGACGTTGGTATTTTCTCATATGTACACATGGTCAATGGTAGTAATTCCATTAATGAACTTCATTATTCCCCTTCTCCTTCCCTGACTCCACTGAGGCTTCTCCACTATTGTCTGGAGGGCATTAATATCTCTTAAGGGATTCTGATTCACATTTTGTAGTTGAGGATGCTTAGGGTCAGGGTTTTTGATATTTGTTTTTGTTTTTTATTTTGTACTGGAGGTTGAACTTGGAGGCATTCTACCTCTGAGCTACACTCTCAGCCCTTTTTATTTTATATTTTTAAGTTTTTAAATAGGATCTCAATAAGTTGTTGAGTCTGCCTTCAGCCTATGATCCTCTTGTCTCAGCCTCTCAAGCACTGGGATTACAGGCATGTCCCACCACACCTGTCTTAGGGTCAGAGGTTTGAAGAATTATCTAGGTGTACACAGTGCAGAACCCAAAAGCAAACACTTGACTGCCATGTTTTCCATTTTGCCTTGCTGCCTGTGTATTAGAAGAAAGATGTATCAGCAGTTGCTCTTAAGTGTGTCCTATTTTAGGTGTGGATGATTTCAATTATTTTAATGGATAGAAACCTATAGCTGATAGTTCCTGATTTCAGTGGCTGTACTTTCTACTAGGGCCATGCCATCCATGGAAAGTTCACGGCCAGCTTTTACTGAAAACACCCACCTTGAAATGCAGTTATCAGGATGCTGTGTTTTGACTCTGCACACCACAAACATTCTATTTAGTACCCACTGGGATAAACTAATGTGACCAACATGATTTTTGATATTTAGGTGTCCTTTTACAACATCTCCTCAATGTCATTAGGAGTTGGCTCTATTAGCGTCTGTTAGGTGGAAGGACAACGGGGCAGTTGGAGGGGCTGGCCTGAAGTGTGCTTAGTGCAATGTTCCTCAAGCGCCACCAGTATGCTTTCTTTTTTTTTTTGGCGGTACCGGGGATTGAACCCAGGGGCGTTCTACCTCTGCACTACACCCCCGGCCCTATTTTTTTATACTTTATTTTTGAAACCGGGTCTCATGAAGTTGCGGAGGGCCTCACTAAGTAGAGAGAGAGAGAGAGAGAGAGAGCTGAGGCTGACCACGAACCCAGATCCTCCGGTCTCCGCCTCCCAAAGTACTGGGATTATAAGCGTGCGCCACCACGCCCGGCCCCACCAGTGTGCTTTCTGATCCCCTATGGGCCCTGAGAATGCCTGGATCTGGGGTGGGACTGGCATTCTGTGTTTCTCAATGGAGATGCTCCCAGGTGTTGCTGGGGCTACCGACCAATCACATGTCGAATAGCAAGGACTTAGAACTTTAAAACTGCCTTGAGCTGGGTGTGGTGGTGCATGCCTTTAATCCCAGTACTTGGGAGGCTTGAGACCGGAGGATCACAGGTTCGAGGACAGCCTTAGCAAGTAGTGAGACTCTCACCAACCTAGCTAGACCCTGTTTAAGAAAAAAATAGGGCTGGGGTATAGCTTGGAGGTAGAATGACTCTGGGTTCAATCCCCAGTACCATAAAACTGCCTTGATCCCACAGTACAGTAACTGAAACTATTTATTAGAAAATAATTATTTGATGCCTGCAATGTACAGACACGGTGCAAAACACAGGATATGTACTTGAGAAAGTACAGTCTTCACTTTCTAGGGACTAGTATTCTAGACGTGCACTCCTGTATATAGGGGAAGGGAGGAAGGGAAGAGAGTGGAAATTATTCTTTTTATTCCTGTTTGCATTGTGTCACAAGTTATAATGAAGACTCTTATAATTATGACTAAAAAGTTATTTAAGAGTAGTTTACAAGGCAGTAGGGAAGAGAAATAACACATGGGATGTTAAGGCAACATTAAACATGTTATGGGGGCCATCTCTCTCTGGGACTTTTAATTTTATTCTAAACCAAGTGGAGATCCATTAAAGGTTATTTTGGGGAGTCTGGGGCACATGATTATATTTGGTTTTAAAATGATGGTTTTGGATTCAGACCCATTGGCAGGTGATATGCTTGGAGGCAGGAAGAGTGGTTGCAAAGCAGTTACTATAAACTAGAAAAGCTGAGATTAAAAGAAGAGGGTAGATTTGAGAGGACAGAATAAGCTAGTAATAGATTGTATACGGGGAGTGAAGGAAGAGCGAAGTCAAGGATGACTCCTGGTTTTCTGGTTTGGGATATTAAATGGATGTTGATCTACTTAATGAATAGAGAATACAAGAGGAGGAGGTTTTGGAGTTTTAAGTGAGCATTCCAGCTCTTAGTTAAAAGAAGAATTGGGGTCTCAGAATGTAGAATCCTGGGGAATGTCAACACCAGGAAACCTCATTAGGCCTGGCCAGGACCTGCAACTACCACTGCCTCATATTTTCCACCCTCTTTGTGGTATAAATTCTGGGAGAAGAAAGACCTAGAGTCTGGAAAATCTGACTCACAAGCACTGATGGGGTCTGGGAGTAGAAATAACAAATTAGGGGTGAGAGAACTAATAAGTGTTTAGCAGAACTGAAGAACTAAGGATTTTTGGAAAGACTCTTGTTGGTTAGAATTTTTTTTAAACCTAAAAATTTACAATTACATTTTCAATAGTCAAAATAAATATGATTGCTTTGCTCAAAAGACTTCTTTTCTGTGGAACATGTACCTGGCTATTATTCACTTGGGTATATGGAATGAGATCAAAGTAGAGTCCTGCACTGGCTTCACTTGGTAAAATTAAGAAAAAGCATCAAATGTCTTTTGAAGTACAAACAGAATATTCATCTTTGATTCATGTTTTTTGCAAATACATTATGTTTTGGAAGATTTTCATGTACTCATTGGACTAAGAACAATTCAAGCTTAATCCTGTATCTGTCTTTCCCCCCCCCTTTTTTATACTTAATACTATCAACACACTAATTTAGTTCTTACAGCTCAATTTTCTAATCTTTATAGGTTTAGGGCAGAAACTCAGGAACTTTGTTAGCATGCTAAAAAATCAGATGATATCAATAATCAGGAAGGGGAAGACATAGGGCTCTCTCTAACCATAATTTTCTGTCTGGAGTGTTTACTTAGTATTCAAATATGCCTATCTTAAAAATGAATGAATGAATGGCCAATCTGATGTTATAGAGAAATATGGGCACTAGGTATGGCATCAAGGGTATTTATTAATCACACTTCCAGATTTTACCCTATGTGTTTCTTCCCTGGCCAGTCATCTTTATATTGGTAATTGTATTCATTTTCTATTGCTGTGTAACAAATTACCCCCAAGTCTAGCAGTTGAAAACTAAGGTCTCTTGTAGGAGGCCTTAGTTACTCCTTATGGTATGAACTTCTATATAGGATTGTTAGAATGTCCTTATGCAGCTACCTTCCTTCAGACCTAGCAACCTAAGAAAACAAGATGTAAGCCTGGATATTTTATATGATGTACATTGGAAATCACAATCTATTATTTATGCAACATCCTATCGATTACATAAGTTTGTTCTATGCAATGTGGGTGCCTCCCAGGGCATGAGTGGGAGGCATAGGAGGTGGAGATTTTTAGTGACCATCATGGAGGCTGGCTTCTATAGTAATGATTCTCTTCTGAAGAATCAAGATTAGAAATTCCATTAAAACCATCGCTGCCACGTCTACCTTTGCCAAACATACTGCTTTAGCAGTATGCCAAGAAACTGCACCGTTGCTGATGAGACACAGGTATGTCTAGAAGTATTGGTATTGTCAATTAACATCACTTGGGCCATGAAGAGCCATAGTACCTATGAGTTTTTACTTCCATTTTTAACATATCCAGTGACCTCTAAAATGAGAAACTTAGGTCTCATTGTAAGTCAGCTCTAATGGCTGTTAAGACCAGTTAAAGTTGGGGTTCAGCAAAATAGTTAATGGATATATTTTCAGTAGATGGAACTTGGAAAGGTACCAGTTGCACTTAGTCAAGAATTTCTCCCTGTGAGGATTAAGCCCTTGTTTCACGGAAAACAATTACTCCATCTCTTCCTATTCCCAACAGTCTATAAAGAGCTACTCTATGAAAAGTACTTATGTATAAGGAGTCTCATAACCCTTTCAAAAGTCTTCCTTGTTTCCCATCTTTCCTTTTGGGGCTTCCAAAAATGCCATTCCTTATTTGAATATAATTAAATTCTAAGATAGTGTGTTCCAAATTGTAAACTTAGAATTAATGTAGTTTGTGAACTTAACAAGATGCCTTTTAAATGTTTCATTAGAGGTTAATAAGAACATGAAATATGTGAGGGAAACTCAAAATAGGAAGTGGTATAGGTCTGAGTTAGACCTCATTGTATAGTCTCTCTCCAGCAGGTCTACCAAGCTGCCTGAAAATAGTTAGGGCAGCCGGCTGTGGTGGCGCACACTTGTAATCCCAGTACTTGGGAGGCTGAGTCTGGAGGATCCGGGTTCGTGGCCAGCCTCAGCTACTTAGTGAGGTCCTCTGCAACTTAGTGAGACCCGGTTTCAAAATAAGAATAAAAAATAGGGCTGGGGGTGTAGCTCGGAGGTAGAATGCCTCTGGGTTCAATCCCCAGTACCTCAAGAAAAAAAAAGAAAATAGGACATTCTGTAAATATGAGGATCATTGCCAGAATTGGGGACATGTATGGAGATCTTTCAAACAGGGTGGATTCCCTCCTTCTGGATCTAGAGGAAAAGTTGACATGATATCATGTGGACAGATGTTTTCTGTAGACTGTTGCTAGTCTTTATGATACTGGTTAAGGAGTATGTTTCTGAAATTCAAAAAGAAATCCTGCTTATGGTCTTATTTTAGCTTTCTGTTCTGTTGGAGAACTTAAGTGCTAGTTTTATTATAGAACAGTTTGATTTGACCACCCCAGGAATAAATAAAAAAAAAAAGGGGAAATTTGAAATGGGCTATTTAGGGGAATAACAGTCTTAGCTAAACCACTAGCACTCTAGTGACTCTTGCTTGGTATTGATTCTGGAAAGTCGAGGTGCAGCTGAACTCACTTTAACTCCAAGTGATTATGCAGAAATTAATGCCAGTGTTTATACTTTTATTGATAAAATAATGCAAATATGCCTCTTAAATCCTAATGGGCATCTGACTCCTTCTTTGAAGGTTTTACTGCCCATTTTATAGGTAGGATTTTTGTATAATTCTCATAAAATATTGGCTTAGTCATGATTCTTAGGGCATATTGATAAAGTAGAAAAGTAGCAAGTAGGAGCACACCAGTCTGTACCTGCAGGTAATCTAATCAGGTCACATATGAGGTGAGGGCAAAATCTGGAAGTGCAATTAATAAATACCCCTGATGCCCTACCTGGCATAATACTAATATTTCTGGTATCTATGAGAATAGTCCAGGTAATGCT
Source organism: Glis glis (assembly GCA_004027185.1). Taxonomy (NCBI): domain Eukaryota; kingdom Metazoa; phylum Chordata; class Mammalia; order Rodentia; family Gliridae; genus Glis; species Glis glis. The sequence goes on from PVJS01025713.1 coordinate 15,454, forward strand.
GCAGTAACAAGAAACTCCCAAATATGATTGGTTTGAAAAAGCAGAGATTATTTATTTCTTACTTAGCCACATGACTTTTTTTTGGTACTAAGAATTGAACCCAGGGGCATTCTACTCTCAAGCTACACCTCCCAGCCCATTTTATTCTTTTGTTTTGAAATAGGGTCTTGCTAGGTTACTGAGTTCTTGAACCCTCCTTGCAGAACCTTGAGTCCGGCAACCCTCCTGCCTCAGCCTCCCAAATACTGGGATTATAGGCATGCACCACCATGTCTGGTTTAACCACATGACTTTGATGAGTCTCCTTGGGGTCGGACCTATATCATCTTACTCTATGATACAGAGTGACAGAAGCAATTCTAAGACCTATCTTCTATCTAATGACAGAGGAAAGAAAAGTTGTGGGAACCCATGAGCTGGATGTTAAAGTTTCTTCCTGGAAGTATGTCACTTCAGCCCACATTCCATTGGACAAAGCAAGTCACGTGGTGAATCCTGACTTGAAAAACACAGAGACCTACAATCCTCATTCAGAGAGGGGCACTGCAAGTCACCTGATCAAGCCCACTATCACCGGGGTAGGGAAGGATAGTATTCTAGGGAGGGGCCCCAAATACAAGAAACACTAATGCAATCCACCAAACTCACTCAAGGGGTAGTTGTAATAAGATGAGGACAAGATATAAATGTGATAATGCTTGTCAATTTTTAAATGCCAACTGTAGAGTGCTATACTTACTTCATTATTATTACTGAGAGTAAAAGACCAATACTAGTAGACAAGGAACTGTATTAATTCAACATTTCTTCAATGAATGGATAAAACAGTTGTAGCTCTAAGGAGAGTGTCGTCTAAAAGAAGAGATAAAATGTGTGCAAACATGCTTATAAGGGCTAAAAGAGAATTATAAAACTTTGTGATAATTCCAAAGAAGGAACCATTTTAATTGGAGAATTCTGGGAATGAATCAGATAGCACAAGCATGTTGAGCCTTTCCAGCATTGTGCAATAGTTAAAATATGGCAGTAGGTGTGTCCTGGTGATGAGCAGTTTCATACATATCTGCTCTTTGGAATCCAAGACATATTCCAGATCTGGGTAAGGTCAGTAAGGTGACAGGTCAGAGGACTGCAGATTCCAGAGAGTAAGTGACAATATCACCGAAGAGGGTGGGATCCACTGTGGATAAGGAGTTAAGTGATCTTAGAAGCGTGTGGTAGATGGGTAATGAGAGGACACAAATTCGGTCAGTTCCTCAGCCTCTCTACAGAGCCTCATCTGACACGGCCTGATGAAGGTGTGCTGTATGTGAGAGCATCCGGCACAGTGTTCATCAGATTGTGGCACCTGATGACAGGCAAGCACTGAAACAAACAGATTATGGGCTTTCAGTCAATGGTGGGTGAATGCAAATTTGGAAGGGGGCTGATAGAGTGGAATAACAGAGAAAGACCAAAGGAACACATACATACGGCCAGAGAAGGGAGTTTCCATAGCTGACCTAGTGGAAGGGATCAGTAGAAGGTTGTGGTCAGGTGGCGCACGCTTGTAATCCCAGTACTTTGGGAGGCGGAAACCGGAGGATCCGGGTTCGCCGCCAGCCTCAGCTCTCTCTCTCTCTCTCTCTCTCTCTCCCTGTCTCTCTCTCCCTCTCTACCTAGTGAGGCCCTCCACAACTTCGTGAGACCCGGTTTCAAAATAAAGTATAAAAAATAGGGCTGGGGGCGTAGCGCGGAGGTAGAACGCCCCTGGGTTCAATCCCCGGTACAGCAAAAAAAAAAAAAAAAAAAAAAGAAAAAAAAAAGAAGGTTGTGGTCACTGTGGACTTTCCCTTTATGCATTAGGACCTTTCTTAATCTAACTCCTCCTGTTTCACTGATGTCTTTCATCCCCTCCATAAATCTTACTGCCCATAAATCCGAAGGCTGTGCGCACTGCAAGCTCATGGTTAGAAGACTCCTCTCCAGCCAGCTGCAGCACGCTTGCTCTCCCCATCTGAACGGTCTGATCACAGAGAGCGTTGTGTTTTTCCCCAAATCTGTTTATGCCAGTTGCACCTGAAATTATGTAATTTACTTAAATATTACATAAATGGATGCAATAGAAATGCAAAATGAAGAGAACATTGCTCCCATGGAAAGTTAAGTTGAATGATGTGTAGAGATGTGATAAAATTTAATTGCCAAGAATATTGCTCTTCAAGTAGGTGTGGGCCAGAGAAACACGGAGGACTGGGAAAAATATTGAAATATTCTGCACTTGAGTTTTTTCCCTTTTCTTCCCAGTACATGGTGCAGCATCATGGTGAGGAGAAAACTTGGGACTCTGGAGCCAAGTCTGCCTGGATTATATATGGCTTCATTCACTCATCAGCTGGGTGATTCTCGGTGCCTCAATTTCCTTATCTATAAAGGAGGGATAATAAATAGTCCTGGTCTCATTAGGTTGTTATATGGCTACAGTGACTTCTGATACTAGCTACCCAGCCACATTACACAGGTTAAGGTGCAGGGCTCCATCAGATTCCTCTTGCTTCAAACATCAGCCTCAAATTTGGGGTTCCTAGGGTACCCTCACTTCTGAGCAGCTGGCTACAGATTAGAGATTTTCATGATCTGTAAGTCTTGATCATTTGCTAGAATGAGTCACAGAACTCACCCAAGTGCTGTACTTATGATCACAGTCTTATTTTAACAAAAGGATACAACTCAGAGCCAGCCAAAGAGAGATGCATAGGGCGAGATCTGGGAAGGTCCCAGATGCAAGGCTTCTGGTCATTGATTTTTGTGGATTCCTGGACATTGATTATTTTTGCCCAGCACAAAGATGTATGACAGTCCTCAAAAGTATTGTAACCAGAGAAGCTTACCCAAACTGCTTTGATGTTCAGAAGTTTCACTGGGGTCTCCCTCCCCTCCCTCTCTTTCTATTCCTTCCTCCCTTCCTTCCTTCCTTCCTTCCTTCCTTCCTTCCTTCCTCCCTCCCTCCCTCCCTCCCTCCCTCCCTCCCTCCCTCTCTCTCTCTCTCTCTTTCTTTCTTTCTTTCTTTCTTTCTTTCTTTCTTTCGTGATATTGGGAATTGAACTCAGGGGCATTCTACCTCTGATCTACACCCCCAGCCCTATTTCCGTATTTTATTTTTTATTTTGAAACAAGGTCTCACTAAGTTGCACACGGCCTCACTGTGATCCTCCCATCTCAGCCTCCCAAGTACAGGGATTACAAATGTGTGCCACCATGCCTGGCGTCACTGGCGTTTCATTACATGGGGATGCTTAATTGCATCATTGCCTGCGCAGTTGAACTCGGTCTGCAGTCTCCCTCCCCCTGTCTGAGATGTGGTGCAAAACTCCAATCCTCTAAGCACCTGGTTGGTCATTGTGACATGGTATCAAAATCTTTCTTGGGTAAAGGACATACTTCTTTTTCTATCTCATCTCTTCTTCTCCCTTTTGCCACCTGATCATTGTGGCTTTTAAATTTTTTATTTTTTTAAATCATGAAGTTCATTCGGCTAAGCTCTGAAAAGGGATCTTGCAGGAAAGCCAATATTCCAACTCATTTTGTGTTATTACCCCTACCACTATTGTTATGGTTGTTCAGGTCACTGAGGTCTGTAGTTATTGTAATCACGGTATCATTATAATAATGGCGAAGGTTGAAAGAGATGGTGAAAATGTCATGAGCTGGTAAAATTTGATGGCCAGTGGATATTTTTATCCTATTTTCATTGTTTTTTTTAAAAATAATTTGTTTAAATATCTGTTATTCAATGATAATTTAATATGAATTCATAGCTAGTATTTATTGACTGTAAGATAGATACATGGTGGACTTGATTCCCAAGATAGAGCTAAGACAGAAGCCCAGATAGTCATAACTAAATCTGTATCTGCCATCTACTTAGTGATAGAATAAGTAGGAAGTACTGGGGTATTTTCACAGTTAAAAAAAAAAGCTAAAATGTTTCATGAATATCCAAAGAGAGGGAATAGCGCACAGCATTTTCCTGGCGTATTTGCCCATGCAATCCCTTTTTAATGGAATGCTCATTAGGTTCCTGAAGAACACCAAACAGGGCAAAAAAACAAAACAAAACAAAATTCCCCCAAATACAAAAAGTCCCCATCTGCCCCCTGGCGCCCCAAACTGAAAAACATATCTCAAAGCAGCCCCTTACCAAAGACAGAAGTTTTCACACAGAAATGATTTGACTTGTATATTTCAAGTATGCTTTGGCTATTTTGAAATGCCAGTGTAGAATAGAGGTAGTATGAAGAAATTATTATCACTGAAATGTCAACAGGACTTAACAAGGATCTAATGCTGAGTGAGGAGACAAACACACACAAAAGTGGGTATGAAACTTCGTGATTACACAGACTATACCGATAGATGCTCATAGTATCACTATGCCATTAAGACATTAAAGACTGGGCATGGCAGAGCATGCTCGTAATCCAAGTACTTGGGAGGCTGAGATGGGAGATTTGAAACAGGCCTTAGTAACTTAGTGAGACTCTCAGAAACTTATTGAGACCCTGTCTCAAAATAAAAAAAAATTGAAAAAGGCTAGGGGTATAGCTTGGAGGTAGAATACCCCTGGGTTCAATCCCCAGTACACACACACACGCACACACACACACACACACACACACACACACACACACATTAGAGTATGTTTCTAATCTTTAAGAACACATTTTTGGAATGGTGCTTATAAGAAATGATTTTTAAAAACCTTTTGTTTTAAGCTGGGCATGGTGGCGCACGCTTGTAATCCCAGTACTTTGGGAGGCGGAGACCGGAGGATCCGGGTTCACAGCCAGCCTCAGCTCTCTCTCTCTCCCTGTCTCTCTCTCTCTCTCTCTACTTAGTGAGGCTCTCCGCAACTTCGTGAGACCCGGTTTCAAAATAAAGTATAAAAAAAATAGGGCCGGGGGTATAGCGCGGAGGTAGAACGCCCCTGGGTTCAATCCCCTGTACCTCAAAAAAAAAAAAAACCTTTTGTTTTGAACTTTTGTTTTGCTGGTAAACTTCAGTTATCTGGAAAATTGGTTTATAGGCAGCATCTCATTCCTGAATAGGCTGCAGGATGGGAGATGTGGTTGGGATATGGAGGAAAGAGCAGGAAGATTGGGACACTGGAGCCATTTATCAGGACACTGGAGCCATTTATCAGCTCTGTTACATTTGCTACAATTTTTCCATTTCCCAAAACCTAACTTTTCTCAGGTGTAAAATAGAGATGGAAATGTGTGCCTCACCTGATGATTGCGAAAATAAAATGAAACCAAATATATGAGATCATCCAGCCCTTGCCCAGAAAATAAGACTACAATAGACGTTCTTTAAAAGTAATTTATTATTGCCACCACGTCCCTGAATAATTCAGTTTTCCTATGCCTTCATCTGCTAATGATTTAGCAGGTTTTGAGTTTGTTAGTTTGTTTTTGTTTTTAAAGTGAACTCAGGGTAAACAGGCCCACACAGGGGGCCTGTTCTACAGGAACACTCATTGTCCTAGTAGGACAATGAGGTCTGAGAAAGGTAATTGAATTTTACGATTATTGTTGATTTTCTAGAGAGTGAGTTCATTGAGTGTAAGAGTGGAGGTGAGAATTTTTTAAGAAGCTGGGTGGGAAAGGAGAGGGAAGGGAGGCGGGGCTAGAGGCTGAAGGGTGTTAGGCAAGGAATTGGTTCCCCCCAGATTGGGAAAAGATGACATCCTTGCTTTTCTTCTCATTTCTTTTTGTTACTGGGGATTGAACCCAGGGGAATTCTACCTTTGCACTACTCTCCCAGCTCTTTTTATTTTTTTTATTTTGAAAAAGGATCTCATTAAGCCAGGCGTGGTGGCGCACACTTGTAATCCCAGTACTTGGGAGGCGGAGACTGGAGGATCCGGGTTTGTGGCCAGCCTCAGCTACTTAGTGAGGCCCTCTTCAACTTTGTGAGACCCGGTTTCAAAATAAAGAATAAAAAATAGGGCCGGGGTGTAGCTTGGAGGTAAAATGCCCTTAGGTTCAATCTCTGGTACCGCACAAAAAAAAAAAAAAAAAAAAAGAAAAAGAAAAAGGATCTCAGTAAGTTGCTGTGGCTGGCCTTTAGCCGGTGACCCTCCTGTCTCAGTCTTCTAAGTACTGGGATTATAGGTGTGTGCCACCACCCCTGGTGACATCCTTGCATTTCTGGAAGGTCAGTGAGAATAAACAGCGGAAAGAGTCCAGGTTTATGAATCAGCGTGCTTCAGGTTCAGCTCAATCATTCACGTGCAGAGTGGCTGTTTTGCTCAGCATTCTCCCTGATGTAATCCAGAACACCTGACTACCACAACTTAGAAGAGGGAAGATTTATCAACCCATGTGAGACCAGCATTGGTGGAGCGCAGGGCATGGTGGTGGGGGGCAGAGAGAGGGAGAGAGCAAGGGCTCTGCTCTCATAACATGGAGGCTAGAAGAAGAGAGCAAGCAAGAAAAGGCATTCAAGGACACAAACACAGTCCCCAAGGTCACACCCCCAGTGACCCACCTCCTCTAGCCGCACCCTACCTGCCTAGTTTACCACCCAATAAATCCACGACAATGATGAGATTATAACCTCATCGTTAATCATATCAACTCTGAACATCAATACACGAGCTCTTTCAGGGGGACATTCTGTGTCTGATCATAGCAGTGACTTTGAGCATGAGCCCCGACCTCTCCCTGTGCAATGGACACACTCAGGCCTGCCTTGTCTTCCTCATGACTTTAGGGTACAGATCATTTGAAATAGGGCCTGTAAAAACAACTTACAGAGGATATTAAACAAAACAATCTTTTCTGAAAGTGCTCTCTCCTGTCCAGGACGTTTGCCTTTATGGCTGGGGCGATGGAAGTGTTCTGTGCCTGTTTATGAGGGAAACGTCTGATTCTCGAAGAAGCATTTATTGAACGGAATTGAACTGATAAAGCACTAACACAGCAAATGCACTTTCAGAGTATGAGGCAAATCTCTTCTCCAGGTCTGTAAGCGAAGAGCCCTTCCCCAGCGTGTTCTGGACATTCTACCCCGGTGGCTCTCGTTTTCATTACTTACCAACTGCTGTGTTCCTGTCAGGTCCACGTTCTTCATCTCACACCGTTTAGCCACATCTCTCAGTAATTTTCTGACTGACAAAATTGCCTGCTCTTGGTTTTCATCAAGGCAAAAAAAACGGTACCCACTTAAGGCTCATGTACACAAGGAGGAGACCTAGTGTCAACTGTGGCTTTTCCAAACCACATTGTATTTTGAATAGTGTGGGATCAACACAGTCAAAAGTTAAAAAAAATTTCATTTTGAGCTGAGAGACTGTGAAAGATCTTCTGGAGTCCAAGTTTTAAATATAATCCCTTAGAGTCTGGTTTAGTTTATTCTTTCAGATTTCAAGCTTATTTTTCATACAGTTTGTGTGACATGGCCCAAGATGGTGGTGGCAGGGAGACATTTCCTAAGAATTGTGAACTCCCCAGCAAGAATGTAAGGAGTTTAGAGGGAAAACCTCCCCGAGGATTATAACAGCGTGTTCTCTCACTGAACTGAGAGATCCTCCGTTCCTTAACTAGCATCATGCTAGACAGATAAAAGATGAACAAGGCATTATATTATTCTCAGGAAAATTTGACATATAAGAAGATAATTGCAATTCAGGATGATGAATGCTATCGCAGAGGTGTGTATTAAATCCAGTGGTGGCTAAAAATAAAAGAGTGTCAGGGAAGACTTTGGAGGGAGACGAGATGGCCAGTGGTCCATTGAGAGGATTAAATGGCCACCCTTCACACACTGCTTTACAGACTTCAGGCTTTAGCAAGTTCTTTCTTTCTTTGGATTGAACTTCACTGAGGTTTACTTTATTTTTAATTAAAAAAATTTATTTTTAATTTTTTTACTCTTATTGGTATATTATAGTCTCACATCACAATATAGTTCATAGTGATATTGACATATATGCATACAGCACTTGGCTCCCTCCCCACTTCCCCCCTTCCCCATACAGGATATTGAGATTGATGTTGGTATTCTCACAAATGTGCATAATGTCAATGGAAGTGATTCCATCATTGATTCTCCCTCTCCCCCTCTTCCCCTAGAACACCTCCACTTTCCTGGGTCCACTGGAGTTTCTTCTCCATTATCTAAAGTCCCTGTTTATATCCCAATATAAGTATGGGACAACATAATCAGTATGAAATTTTGTTTTGTTTTGGGGCATTAATATTTATTATTTTTATAGCTTAACTGGGATAAAACGGACATATAATAAATGACACGTCTAGATATATTTTAATGTATGTATGCTCCTGTGAAATAATCACGGCAGTAATTAAGGTAATGAACATGTCCATTATCCCAAACATTTCCTTATGTCCCTTTGTAACCCTCCTCTTTTTTTGTTTTTTTTGGTGGTACTGGGAATTGAACCCAGGAGCATTCTACCTTTGAGCTACACACCCAGCCCTATTTTATTTTTAATTTGGAAACAGAGTCTCACTAAGTTGTGGAGGGCCTCACTAAGTTGCTGAGGCTGGCTGTGAACCTATGATCCTCCTGTCTCAGCCTCCCAAGTACTGGAATTACAAGCGTGCGCCATCATGCCTGGCTTAACCCTCCTCTTTCTTCCTTTTTTTCTCTTTCCAAGTAAAGATCTGCTTTCTGTGGCTTTAGATTAGTTGGTATTTTCTAGAATTTCATATCAATGGAATCATTGTATGCATTCGGTTTTTACCTGGCTTCTTCCAATGAGCATAATTAGTTTGATATTTATCCATATATTGGTGTGTATAAATATTTCATTCCTTTTTACTGCAGAGTAGTGTTCCACTGTATGGATATACCACAGCTTGTTTATCTGTGTACCTGTTGATGGACATTTGGGTTGTTTTCAGTTTTTAGCTATCAAAACCAAAGCTCCTGTGAATATTCCCATACAAACTTTTATAAGGGCATATGCTTTAATTTCAGGGCAGGGGGTGAGTGGGGGATAAATATCTAGAAATAGAGTGACAAGATCATACAGTATGTGAAAACTCCATTTTTAAAGAAATGACCACCTTGTTTTCCAAAGCAGTTGTACCAGTTTACATTCTTACGAGCAATGTATGAGAGTTTCCTGTTCCTCCACATCCTTGCCAACACTTGTTATTATTTGCCTTTAAAAAATTTAATCATCCTAATAGGTGTTTAGTGGTTTCTTGTTGTGGTTTCAATCTTGTGTTTCCCTAATGACTAATGATATTCAGCATCTTTTCAGGAGCTAATTTTCATGTATATATCTTTTTTGCCAAGTATTTATTCAAATATTTTGAGCATTTAAGAAAATTAGGTTGTTTCTTATTATTGAGTGTTAAGAGTTCTTTATACATTCTGGGTGTAAGTTCTTTATCAGATAAATGATTTGCATATAATTTTTCCTGGGTTGTGACTTGTCGTTGTCTTGACAGTATCTTTTTTTTTTTTTTTGTGGTACCAGGGATTGAACCCAGGGCATTCTACCTCTGAGCTACACCCGGCCCTATTTTTTATACTTTATTTTGAAACCGGGTCTCACAAAGTTGTGGAGGGCCTCACTAAGTAGCTGAGGATGGCCGCGAACCCGGATCCTCTGGTCTCAGCCTCCCAAGTACTGGGATTACAAGAGTGCACCACCACGCCTGGCCTTTGACAGTATCTTTTAAAGAACAGAAGTTAGTAATTTTGATGAAATAGAATATATCAGTTTGTTCTTTTAGGGATTGTGTTTCTTATACAAGAAAACTTTTCCTAGCCAAGACCCCAAAGGCCTTCTCCTAGAAGTTTTATAGATTTAGGTTTTACATATAGGTTTATGATTGATTTTGAGTTAATTTTGCATATGGCATGAGATGTGGATCTAAGTTTTTTATTTTTATTTTTTATATAGATAGTACTGTTTATTAGAATAGACCATTCTTTTCCACTTAATTGCCTTTGCACTGTTCTTGAAATTCACTTCTACATATATGTGTGGATCTATTTCTGGATTTTATAATTGTTCCATTGGTTTATTTGTCTTTTTTTCTGTCAATATCTTACTGTTCTGATTACCATAGCTTCATAATATGTCTTGAAAGCACATAATATTAGTCCTTCAACTTTTTTCTTCTTTTTAAAAAAGCTTTTTAAAAATTTAGTTGTTCTAGGTCCCTTGCATTTGCATATGAATTCTGGAATCAGTTTGTTGGTTTCTGACAAAAGTTTGCTAGGATTTGGTTGACTATTCTGAGCTACAAATAAATTTGGGGGAGAATTGAAAATTTTTTTTTGTTACTGGGGATTGAACCAAGGGACATTCTACTTCTGAATTATCCCCCCCAGCCCTATTTTATTTTTCTATTTGGAAACAGGGTCTAAGTTGCAGAGGGTCTTGCTAAGTTGCTGAGGCTGGCCACAAACCTGCAATCCTGTCTCAGCCTCCCAAGTGCTGGGATCGGTCTTTCACTGTCTTCGTAGTTTTGCCTTTTTCAAATGTCCTATAGTTGGAATCATGCAGTGTGCAGCCTTTTCAGATTGGTGTCTATCACTTAGTAATACACATTTAAGGTTCTCCCATGTCTTTTCAGGGCTTGATAGCTCATTTCATTTTATATGCCATTGTACGGATATGCAACAGTTTGTTTATATACTCAACTACTAAAGGATGTCTTTGTTCCTTCCAAGCTTTGGCAATTACACATAATACTGATATAAATATCCATGAGCAGTTTTTTTTTTTGTGTGTATACATGAGTTTTCAAATGATTTGGGTAAAAACCAAGAAACACAATTGCTGGGTTACATGGTAAGAGTATACTTAGTTTTGTAAGAAACAGCTAAACTAACTCCCAAAGGGGCTGTAACATTTTGCATTCCCAACAGCAATGACAGGGGCTTTAAATAATTGAGGAGAGAGACCAGTAGAATAGTGGAAGGAGATAGGGGGAGGGATATGGAGAAGGGAAAAAGAAGAACTGATGAAAGAAACAGTTCAAATTATGCAATGCCTATATATGAAGTGTCACTACCAATCTCACTATTATGTATGGAGAGGGGTGGGTAGCAGGGTAGGACCTGAAAGGAAACATACCAAGACCTGTGTGCATGCTTATTTATGAGTTTGAACCTCATTATGATGTATAATTACAGCACACCCGTGAAAGTGTACAAAAGAAAGAGTTTTTATTTCGCTATATTCTTGCTAGTATTTGGTATTGTCGGTATTTTAGATTTTCACCATTTTAGTAGATATATAATGATATCTCATTTTAATTTGTAATTCTTTAATGACTTATGATGTTGGGTATCATATTGTGTGCTTATTGGCCCTCCATATATCTTCTTTCATGAGGTATCTGTTCAGATCTTTTGTACATTTTAAAACTGGGTTTCTTATTGTTGAGTTTTAAGAGTTCTTTGTACATTTTAGATAGCAGTCTTTTATTGCATAGATAGGTGTTTTGCATATATTTTCTCCCAGTGTGTGGCTCACCTTCTCACTCTCTTGAAAGCACTTTTGCTGAGCATACATTCTAAATTTCACGGAGTCAGGTTTATTAATTTTTTCTTTCATGGATCATGTGTTTGCTTTTGTATCTAACAAAAGTCATTTCTAAATCTACCATCATCTAGAATTTCTCCTATGTTATCTTTCAGGAGTTATATAGTTTAGGATTTTTCATTTAGATCTACAATCTACTTGGGGTCAGTTTTTGTGAAAGGTGTAAGGTTTGGGTCTAGATTTGTTTGGGCCCCATTGTTATTTGGTTCCAACACCACGTGTTGAAAAGACTATCTTTGCTGCATTGTACTGACTTGACCTCTTTGCCAAAGATCAGCTTACTCTATGTGGTTCTATTTCTGGTATCTCTGTTATGTTCTATTGATCTATTTAATTATTATTATTGTTATTATTATCATTATCATTATTATTATTATTATTATTTTTTTTTTTTCGGTACCGGGGATTGAACACAGGGGCGTTCTACCTCTGTGCTACGCCCCCGGCCCTATTTTTTATACTTTATTTTGAAACCGGGTCTCACGAAGTTGCGGAGGGCCTCACTAAGGTGAGAGAGAGAGAGACAGACAGACAGGGAGAGAGAGAGCGAGAGAGCTGAGGCTGGCCGCGAACCCGGATCC
>PVJS01025714.1:0-27626 GCA_004027185.1 Glis glis
TCTTTTTTTTGTGTGTGTGTGTGTGCGTGTGTGTGTGTGTGTGTGTGTGTGTGGTATATTGGGGATTGAACCCAGGGGCATTCTACCTTCAAGCTACACCTCCAGCCCTATTTTATTTTTATTTTGAAACAGGGTCTTGCTAGGTTGATGTGAGTCTCACTACTTGCTGAGGTTGTCCTCAAACCTGCAATCCTCCCATCTCAGCCTCCCAAGTACTGGGATTACAGGAGTGTGCCACCACGCCTGGCGAGTTTTATTACTTTTAACTTTCTTTAAGGGGAAATGGAGGTATAGGGAAGTTATGCAATTGCCCTGGGATTATAGTCTAAATAACCAGTGGATCTAGGGTCATTAGCCTTGACAACCAGAATCCAGAACCCAGTTCCCAGGAAGTCTGTAGCTTCTTGGGAAGCAGTTTTGATTCTGTCTCCAAATACATCTTTTACTCCATCCCCCACACATCGCATCGCATGCCTGACCCACTCTGCTGCAGCCCCTAATTGGATTTCCATTTCTGCTCTTGTTCCTCTCAGTCTGCAGCTGGAATGGCATTTTTAAAATGGAAATAGGATCAGGGATCAGGTCACACTCTCCTCCCTGGAAATAGTTTCTGAGCTTGCAGGGCCCACCTCCTACCCCTCTGGCTTCACCCTGAGCATTTGCCCACCCCAGCCCCTTGGTCACCCTGGCTTCCTTCACCTCTTCACATTGGAAGAACTCACCCCAGGGCTTTGACCTGTGCTCTTTCCTGGGCCTGGCATATTTTCCTTCCACTCTGCCTGGCAGAATTCTTTTCATCTTCAGTCTCAGCTTTCATATCACCTCTTTGGAGAAACCTTCCACCCCTAGCCCATTTTCATTTCTACCCCTTATAGCATTCATTAGAATTATGTAGTGTGTGTGTGTGTGTGTGTGTGTGTGTGTGTGTGTGTGTGTTACTGCAGATTGAACCCAGGGCTTTTCTTGCACATGCTGTGTTCTACCCCTGAGCTACATCCTTATCCCTTTTTATTTTGTTTTGAGACAGGGTCTTGCTTAGTTGCCCAGGCTGGCCTTGAACTTGCGGTCCTCTTGCCTCAGATTCCCGAGTAGCTGGGATTACAAAACCACCATGCTCAGCTATTAAAGTTTTGTATTTCTGTATTGCCCATTACTCATTAAATGTGTCTGCCTCACTGGCCTCTAAGTGCCATGAGGTCAAAGATGATGTCGATTCTGTTCACCTCCATTTACCCAATGCCTAGCACAGCACCTGGCATGTAGTAAGGGCCCAATAACTGTTGAATGAGTGAATGATCCACCGGCTAAATCATAGGTGCAGATCCCTGGTAAACCAGCTGAACTTTGGTTAGGGCTATGCCATTTCCCTCTGCATATCTTCATTTCCTTCTTCTTCCCTTCTTTTTTATACTTTTATTGGTGCATTATAGTCTCACATCATAATGTAGTTCATAGTGATGGTGACATGCACCCAGAACTTGGTGGGCTTTTCCCCGGTTCCCTCCCCATCCTCCCTTCCCCATACAGGATACTGAGATTGACATTGGTATTCTCGTATATATACATAAGGTTGATGGAAGTGATTACTTCATTGCTCCTCCCTCTTCCCCCCCTTTCCCTTAGCCCACCTCCCTGGCTCCACTGGGGTTTCTCTTCCATTATCTGAAGCCCCTCTGGTATCCCGATTACTCCCTAGCTTCTGCATATTAGAAAAAACATGACCCTTCACTTTCTGGGACTGGCTAATCTTACTTAGTATAATGTTCCCCAGGTCCATCCATTTTCCTGAAAATGACATCGTTTTGTTCTTCTTGATTGCTGAGTAGAATTCCATTGTGTGTATGTCTCATAATTTTGTAATCCATTCATCTGTCGATGGACACCTAGTTTGGTTCCATAATTTGGCCATTATGAATTGTGCTGCTATATAAACATGGATATGCATATATTACTATGATTTTCTGATTTCGGTCCCTTTGGAAAGATACCCAGGAGAGGTATAGCTGGATTCTTCCCTTTTGGAGCAGTGACAGAGTTCTAGAAGAAAACCAGGAAACGATGGGTGAGCGTGTAAGCAGGTTTCGCTTCAGGCCTCAAATTGGACAGGATAGATGATGTCATATTGGGGATCCAAGGGAGATCTGCTGTCCCCAATCTCCCTTTGCATAGTTCTTGGATTCCTACCACGAGAGTCTTATGGCCACGAAGCCCCTGATGAAAGGCAAACACTTCCCATCTAGCTAATAGCACACACCCAGCAGGTGGACTCAATGGATGTAGTGTTCTGTCTTTATGACAGCAGCATGGTGGTGGACTTGAAATCCAAAGATATGGGTCCCAGTGTCACCATAACTACCCGGGTGACTTTGGCTGAGTCGTTTCATGTCTCCCTCTGCAAAGTGCTTAGGATGGAGAAGTGGTTTGTAAACTTGTATTTTTTTCCCGCTAAGAAGCTCAACTCTTCAAATAACTTAAGTGACCAGTATGAGAAATAGACATAAGCCGAGTGTTTCTGGTTGAAATGGGGAAGGCAGGATCAGGGCATTCCTCCCTTTCAACTACACCCCTTTAAGTCCTCAAGGATAGTAGGATGACTCTAAGATCTCAGCACTGTCACTGTTCTAAGAACAAAGCGGGAGGCAGCAAGGCATATACAGGATCAGAAGAGGATGAAAAGGGTTCACTGAGTCTGAAATCAGAGCCTTTAGGCTGCAAAGTAGGTGATTTTGCAGCAATAAAAGTGGAGGGCAGGCAGCCCTTGTATAGGAGTGTCACTGAGGCCAAGGAGGTCCCTCCAAGGGGGCAATGGGACCTCCACTGGGCCTGGGCAGCTTCTTGATTTTCTCACTAAAGAGAATTCCAGGATGCATCAAAAGCAAGACACCAGCTAGGCATGGTGGTGCACACCTTTAATCCCTGTACTTGGGAGGCTGAGACAGGAGGATCACAGATTCGAAGTCAGCCTCATCAACTCAGTGAGGCCCTCAGCAACCTAGTGAGACCCCATTTCAAAATAAAGTAAAATATAAAATAAAATAAAATAGGGTTGGGAGTGTAGTTTGGAGGTAGAATGAGTTTGGAGGTAGAATGCCCCTGGGTTCAATCTCCAGTACAAAAAGGAAAAAAAAAAAGCAAGGCACAAGATTTATTTATTTTGGTACTGGAGATTGAACCCAGGGCCATTCTACCTCCAAGCTACACCCCCAGCACTTTATTTTATATCATATATATATATATATATATATGTATATATATATATATATGTATATATATATGTATATATATATATATATATGTATATATATATGTATATTTTTTTTTTGCAGTACTGGGGATTGAACCCAGGGGCATTCTACCTCCGAGCTATACCCCCAGCCCTATTTTTTATTCTTTATTTTGAAACAGGGTCTCACTAAGTTGTGGAGGACTTCACTAAGTAGCTGAGGCTGGCTGCGAACCCCGGATCCTCTGGTCTCAGCCTCCCAAGTACTGGGATTACAAGCCTGCGCCACCATGCCCAGCTTGCAAAGATTTAAGGAGAACATACATCTATACACCCACAAGGCAGGTGCAGGCGCCCCTTGCCTCTCAGAGAAGACAAGTGACACACCCAGGGCCCAGCTCTCTACTTATATGTATTTGATTTTCCTGGGAAGAAATGTGAAGGTTCTCAGGGTTGCTTCTTGGAAAATCAGATTCCATGCCAATCGTTTGGTATTTTGGGTTCAGAATGTTTCTTCTTGCCGGGCGTGGTGGCGCACGCTTGTAATCCCAGTACTTTGGGAGGCGGAGACCAGAGGATCCGGGTTCGCGGTCAACCTCAGTGCGCGATCTCTCTCTCTCTCTCTCTCTCCTCTCTCCTCTCTCTCTCTCTCTCTCTCTCTCTCTCTCTCTCTCTCTCCCTGTCTCTCTCTCTCTACCTAGTGAGGCCCTCCGCAACTTTGTGAGACCCGGTTTCAAAAATAAAGCATAAAAAAAATAGGGCCGGGGGTGTAGCGCGGAGGTAGAACGCCCCTGCGTTCAATCCCCGGTACCGCAAAAAAAAAAAAAAAAAGAATGTTTCTTCTTGGTTAAGCGGCCTGGCCACAAATCAGTTGTGGGCACATTGTATATGCCTTTGAATCGGTGACATTTAAATTGATTGTGTTTGTGTTCTAGTAGATCTGGTACAAGCATCTGCTAGGGGTTTTGTTCATCTGACCAGAGACAAGCATGACTGGTCATGCTCGGAGATCCAGGTTCCCACCTACCAAGGGTTTCTTTTTTCTTTCTCCCCAAGAGCCCACCTATCTCAGGAGGAGAAGGTTCAGTCATTTTAGAAAAGAAACAAGGGCCCAGGAGAGACGAAGCCCAGAAGACTTGCTTACCTTCCCCACAATCTAGAAAGAGGAGATCACTGCCTGTACCTTTCCAGGCAGGATTTCAAGTCTGGAAAGAGCCACCCCCAGTCTGGCAGATACGCGGCATCCAGGTACAGTCGGCTGCCACACCCCAGGTGCCTGTGGGGGAAACAGGTGCCCCACCTCCCAGCCGCCATCCAGGCGGCTCTCTGGCCTTGGCTCCAGGCAGGTGCGATCCAGAGGCTGCAGCCTGGGTCACCTGGCAGCCCCAGGTGCTGCGAGCCTGCTGCCATGGAGACGGCCCGGGGTTGGTGGTGAGAAGGCAGTTTCCCAAAGCTTTGTGGATTCAGGAGAGGGAGAAACCGGAGCCGCAGGCCCTGCAGAGAGGTCTGCCTGCCCCCCTACGGTCCCCAGAAGCCCAGGTGGGTGCCCTGATGGATTCCAGGGACAAAGCAGGGAGGAGCAGCCAGGGGAGGCTGAGTGCTGGGAAGAGGCTGCAGAAGGGCTGATCTGGGGAGCTGGCTAGGGGAGCCTCTCCGAGGCTTCTAGATCAAGGAGAAAAGCTGTACCAGGGGCCTTCTCCCCAGCTGAGGACTGGATTAGGCAGCTGTGGAGGCTTAGCCTTCTAGAGCAAGGGGAGGGGAGAAAGAGGGCCTGACATTTGCCCGCACAGGAGGGACAAACCAGGGAATTGACAAAGCTCATCTCTGCTCTGGTCAGGAATCTGAAGCAGCAGGGAGTGAAGTATCTGTCCTTTAGCAAAAACCAGTGATGAGCTGGGCGTGGTGGTGCATGCCTGCAATCCCAGTCCTTGGGAGGCTGAGACAGGAGGATCGCAGGTTCAAGGCCATACTCAGCAACTTAGTGAGACCCTGTTTCAAAATAAAAAATAAAATAGGGCTGGGGGTGTAGCTCGGAGGTAGAACATCCCTGGGTTCAATCCTCAGTACCAAACCAAACCAAACCAAACCAAAACCAATGACGGGGGCTCACCCTCTCCTCCCTGGCTTCAGGGCAGGCAAGGGCCAACACAGTGACCAAGGGAACAATCCTATCTGTCTTCAGAGCTGGGTGCAGCTCCCTCCAGCGCCAGCTCATTCCCGTGCTATGTGTGTGTGTGTGTTGGGGGGGGGGGGACTCGGGCCCTTACCTGGATAGAGGGGCGGCTACGTAGCATTAGACTTAACTGGATCGCTTTGGAACCTGGCAATCTGGAACAAAATGCTTTTGATCCCGAGTTTCTTCATCTGTATAATGTGGGCAACACCTTTTAACACTCACAGAACTCTGAGCCGCGGGCCAAGCTGCGGGACAGAGCTTCAGGGGTGTACCTTTGTCCCTTTTTTCTCCATCAGGACATCCCCTGTGAGACCGCCTGGTGCGTGGCCTGGGGATGGCCGAGCCCCGGGAGCCCGAGGCCGAGTGCCCTGTCTGCTGGAACCCCTTCAACAACACGTTCCACACCCCCAAATTGCTGGACTGCTGCCACTCCTTCTGTGTGGAATGCCTGGCCCACCTCAGCCTGGTGACTCCGGCCCGGCGCCGCTTGCTGTGCCCACTCTGTCGCCAGCCCACGGTGCTGGCCTCAGGGCAGCCTGTCACTGACCTGCCCACGGACACCGCCATGCTGACCCTGCTCCGCCTGGAGCCCCACCATGTCATCCTGGAGGGCCGGCAGCTCTGCCTCAAGGACCAGCCCAAGAGCCGCTACTTCCTGCGCCAGCCTCGGGTCTACACCCTGGACCTGGGCCCCGAGCCTGGGAGCCAGACTGGGCCCCCCCAGGGCACGGCCCCCGCCACCGGGCCCCTGCCCCTGCCCATCCCCAGCCACTACTCTCCCAGGGAGTGCTTCCGCAACCCCCAGTTCCGCATCTTCGCCTACCTGATGGCTGTCATCCTCAGCGTCACTCTGTTGCTCATCTTCTCCATCTTTTGGACCAAGCAGTTCCTTTGGGGTGTGGGGTGAGCACTGTGCTCCTGGACAAGGAACCAAGCCTTTCTGTTGCTGCTGGGGACGGGGACTTCAGAGCCTCACTTGGTGTTGTCTTCCTTTATAGTATTGCTCAGTTTACAACCCAGGGGTCAGTTAGGCCGTGTTTGCTTCTGGGACCACAGAGGGCCCATCTAGGAGAGGGGGAAGAAGTAAAGGGCTGGGAGACATGGAGACCTCCGAGGGTGAACTGTGGGGCCATGGAGGGCAGAGGAGCGGTTCTGTGGCTGCAGAGCCACACAGCAAGTCGTGCCAAAGGGCTGGACAATGAGATCCAGGGACCCGACGAGTCCCAGTAGTAAGTTGGACTTCTCACTGGAGCTGCTTCGGACTCAGTACAATTTTTCTTTTTCTTTCTTTCTTTCTTTCTTTCTTTTTTTTTTTTTTTTTTTTTTTTGAGTGGCTCTTTTTATTGTGTTGCGAAAAGGTTTGGAAACTGAGTTTCAATTCTGTGGGCAAATGTGCTTGTCTCCCCTTTCCAGCTATCTCTTTGGATGTATTTCTACCAGTTCTAGTAAAATGGTCTGTGTTTTCATTCATTTATTTATTTATTCTAAAGCACTAACTGGGCAGGCGCTGAGTGCACAGGAGAAGGTAAGATTATCCATGGGCAGCAGATGGCCCCTAGCGGCAGTGAGGGGGTGCTCACCCCACTGCAGCTTTTGTGTGTGTGTGTGTGGGGGTACTGGGGATTAAGTCCAGGGGCATTCTACCTCTGAGCTACATTCCCAGCCCTCTTTATTTTTTTTGTTTGGAAACGGTCTCACTGGGTTGCTGAAAGCCTCACCATGTTGCTGAGGCTGTCCTCAAACCTGCGATCCTCCTGTCTCAGCCTCCTAAGTACTGGGATCACAAGTGTGCGCCACCATGCCTGGCTCACTGCTGCTGCTGCTTCTATAAGACGACCTCTTGTCAGCACATAGTTCATGGTGTGTTGGGAGATAAAAGTCAAAGGTGAAAGCCAGGATGAGTGGGTTAAGAACCCAGGATTTGGAGGGTTAGATCTTTATTTCTCCTGTAGGTGCAGAGGCCCTGAGTAGATGGTACAGGGGAGAGCTCGGACTCCCTCCTACAAGTATTGTACTTTTGGCCTCAAGAGGTAAGATGGAAACCCTAGACAGAGGCAAAGGCTTGCTCCTATCCCAGGCCACAGCAGGCAGGGGACCCTGGTTTTTACGTGATAGAATCCAGGAACCAAAGGAACAAGAATTTGGATGCTGGGGCTTGATATGTTGCCACCTTGCAGTGTCTAAACTCCTGATTGTGGCTTCCCTAGAAGTTCGCCTGGCAGCTCAGAGCTCTGAAACAGTCCCAGAGTGGTTAACACACCATCACAATTATGAATGGATGACATTTTGAATTTTTAAAAATTTGTGCAATTAGCCATCAGAGGCCAGAACTTGGGTAGGTATTATTTGCTCTAATGTTTAGTTTAATGGAACTACTTCTATAAGTCCTTTAGGGATCTTAATGTTCCAGATAATCTAAAATAGCCAAGATATACGTGTATTTTGCATTTAGCAAAACCAAAGGTTTTAAGCTCCAATGTGAAGGAAAATTCTCCATTACAAAACTGGAAAACTGCCTACGTATCCCACCAGGGACTAGCAACTACCTCTCCATTGGAGCCATCAAAGATAATTGCACCGGAGCTGGGACTCAACGTCTCCCCGCTGACTTCATTTCTCCACACGTCTTGGCTCCTTCACCTTGTGGCAGGTAAGGCAATGACCTCACTGTTCTCTAAGAGGGACAAGCTAAGGGCGCTCAGGACAGGGAGCAGAGAGGAGCTGGGGAAGGCCAGGAAGGAGCATTACCTCTACACTAGGGCCCATTGGTCTAAGTAAGCTTCCTCCCTCCCCTCCCCATTTTATTGATGAAACTGGGGACCTGCAAGTTCCCACCTTTTTCGAGGTCACCCAGCCAGTAAACAGCCACATCCTTTCACTCAAAACAGAACTTATATTTTTGGAGTGGTAGATACACCATCCAAATAAGACATAGGTTTGAGTTATTTGGGGTAGGGAATGATACAATTATAGTGTCTTTGTGTGTGTGTGTGTGTGTGTATGTGTGTGTGTGTTACTAGAGATTGAACAGAAGGTTGGGGGGTTTTCTACCTCTGAGCTATACCCCAGACCTATTTTTTTTGTGTGTGTGTGATACTGGGGAATGAACCCAGGGGCATTCTACCTCTGAGCTACACCCTCAGCCCTATTTTTTATTCATTTTTGAAACAGGGTCTCACTAAGTTGCGGAGGGCCTAAGTAGCTGAGGCTGGCCGTGAACTTGGGATCCTCTTATCGCAGCCTCCCCAGTACTAGGATTACAAGTGTGCACCACCACGCCCGGCTTATTTTTTAAACAGGGTCTCATGAAGTTACTGCACACTGCTGGCCACGAAGCTGCAGTCCTCCTGTCTCAGCCTCCTAAGTACTGGGATTACAGGCATGCACTACCATGTCTGGAACATTATAGAGTCTTTTATCTTTTAGTTTTAGTTAGAAGTACATTCGGTAATTCTAACCTTAGGGCAGTCCTATCCTCTTACAGGGCTTTTTCTTTCTTTTTTCTGGTACTGAAGATTGAACCCAGGGGCATTCTATCTCTGAGCTACATCTTCAGCCCTACTTTATTTTTTATCTTGAAACAGGGTCTCACTAAATTGCAGAGGGCCTCACTAAGTTGCCGAGACTAGCTGTGAACCTGCGATCCTCCTGTCTCAGCCTCCCAAGTACTGGGATTACAAGTGTGTGCCACCAAGCCCGGCTTTACAGGGCATTTGAAAACGTGTGGGACACCCTGGGCACAGAGACCTGCTGCCACACTTAAGATAGTTTCACACAACAGAATCCATCTATCCCAAAATGCAAGGTATCCTGTTGAGCACTAACATAATAGACTCCCCAAAAGTTCATGAGGTCCAAGTGGGGAAATTAATGCCATTCGGCATGAAGTCAGAGATGAAGTGACTTATCAATAGGATAGTACTCAAGGTGGAGTAGTTAAAAAGCTGAGTTCTTATAGGAAATAGGCCAGGCTGGCTGCCCTGCCCAGTGTGGCTAACATACTCAATAAAGCCTTATAAAATCTCCTCACAAGATCACAAATGATCAAAGTCAGGTTCCAGTACTTACTAGCTGGGCAACTTAGAGCAGGTTACATCTTTGATACTTAGTTTTGCCCATAACAGGACTAATAAATGCATACGATTCTGAGGGTTAATGAGACGTCTGAATGTGCCTGGTGCACTGTGTAGGCAGAGAGTAAGTGTTCTGTTAAGTAGAGGCCATGAAGTCATCTTGTCATTATCATGAAATGCCATATCTGGCTTGTGCTTCTCTGCTAACCACTTTCTTAACGATGTTTGACGAAATGTTTGTTCTGCTAAAGGCTTAGATGAAACCTTTAACCCAACTGCTATCTCCTGGAACAACCAAAGAGCAAATAAAAAGACAAGTCTAAGGGAACTAAGTGTAAAACTTAAACCTGAGAAACTGAAAATCTTTGTTAGCATGCTATATCTAAGTTGCATGGTAGTACACCAACGTCCATCATTTTATGCATACTATAAAAATGGTGATGAAAAATAGTTTCGTTTCATAGCAAATTATGAAGGAAATAGAACGGACTACTAAACAACAGTGAAGTGCCCATCAGAGGGTAGACCTGAGAAATCAAAGGCTTAATAGGAAATGCAACTATTTGGTTATAAATGAAGTCATATTAAAAAATGTTTAGCTACATAGCACACTACATATTCATAATTTGCAGAATAGAGCCTGACAAAGCCATCTTCAACCTCTCTGGAACATCAAATGAAAAAGGCTTTGAACATTCAAGCCCTTGTTTAATTCTCCCCTATATACAACCCTTTCTTCCAAATTCCTCTATTTTTGTGTGAATTTACTGTCTAGAGGATATATACCAGGGGTGGGAAGGTGATCACTGCAGGTCTGATGAGTAAGAATTAGGGATCTCGGCTGGGCATGGTGGTGCATGCGTGTAATCCCAGTACTTGAGAGGCTGACACAGGAGGATCACAGGTTCGCGGCCAGCCTCAGCTACTTAGTGAGGCCCTTCGCAACTTAGTGAGACCCTGTTTCAAAATAAAGAATAAAAAATAGGGCCGGGGGTGTAGCTCGGAGGTAGAATGCCCCCGGGGTTCAATCCCCACTACTACCAAAAAAAAAAAAGAATTAGGGAGCTCAGATACAGATCACTGGTAGGATGGCCCAATAGCCGCCAGCCTTAAAAGTTAACAGAGTGCTTGTTGAGACAGAAATTGGAGTAATCCTATACCTGGAATTATGTGTTATAGCCCAAAACAAAAAAGGGACCTTCTTGGACCAGTGGCTAGGGTTTGGAAAATGCTTAGCTATAGGAAACAATTCTTTAAAGGGTAGTTTTTTTTTTTGGCAGTGCTGGGGATTGAACCCAGGGGAATTCTACCTCCGGGCTACACTCCCAGTCCTATTTTTTATTCTTTATTTTGAAACTAAGTTGTGGAGGGCCTCAGCCTCCCAAGTACTGGGATTACAAGCGTGCACCACCACGCCTGGCTAAAGGGTAGTTTTTACAGCAGGATTTTACTCTTAGCAAATGGGCAATAAAGAAAAAAGAGGTTTATGTTTAGGAATGCCTGTTAGAGATTTTTTCCAGTTACTTTGATAAGAAGTACCCTTTAATACATGAAACACATCCTTTAAATAACCAACAAAAAGGAGGTTGTACAAGAGATGTTTGCTTTCTAAAAATTTCTTTGAATCCTGCCACAATGGCCTTGCTCTTAGGGTAACACGAAGGATGCCAAACTTCAAAGCAAAATGGAAAACACGTTCTGAGAAGGTGAATGTTCAGTTCTGAGTTTCCTGATGAAGTTGGCATTCCAGGCGGATGCCACAGGAAGAGGTCCATCTGGACGGCACGGCCATCAGCGCAGCTGCAGTCTGCGGCATCGCCTCTGTTCCCAAGGGAGAGGATAGGAGCTCGGCCGGGCACTGTTCAACCATTCTGTGTTAAGATGTGCCTCTTAGGTGTTCAGGAATACAGTCCGGCCACCTTGCTCGCCGGATCACAGGCAGTCCTGAAGCATGCACCATAGTATGGAGAGCCAAGTTTCAAGAATAAAAAATGCAAAGAATAGTCACAATCCTGAGTGCTGTGAGGGAGGTGGGAAGGCATTCAAATGAAGAATAAAAAATGTCTACGTAGTTCATGGCAGGGCCTGAAGATGAGAATTAAATTTTCAACCACGAAAAGGGTTTGCCATCACCCAGGGCTGCCTGCTTGGGAGTGGGGCTAGCGTGAAAATCCAATTCTACTGAGGGTCTATACATGGTGATTGGCAGAAAACATGATAGAACAAAACACACCAATTCTTTCCTTTTGGGGAAAATGGCTCCAAAGAGAGAACTTGGGGACAGAGCGCTTCTTCCACGCTCTTGCCTATTCAGCCATCCAGAGCTTGAAGGTCCTGTCGTATGAGCAAGTGGCTATGAGCTGACCATCAGAAGAAATGTCCAGGCCCATGACTTTGCCTTCGTGGCCAGCCAGAGTCTTCAGTGGGGACCAGCCTGGGTGGGTCCAGATCTTGGCTGTGTTATCATAGGCGCCAGTGAGCAAGAAGTTCCCATGGATAGCTATAGAAGAAAAGAAGGGGAGATACTTGAAGAATCCAAATATTCACAAGAAAAGCAGTAAAATCTGTCAAAACACACAATTTTGAAAAAAAGTTTTTCATGTAGAAAACTCCACACACTGATCTATATTCCCACTAGGCCTCCAGGTAAAGGGACAACCACAGGCAGACTGTGAAGTAAAAAATTATTAAGGTCTTTTGGCTCTTTCCTTGGTAGACAATCTGTCAGAGTAATATTAGGGATCCTGTGGTTAGGATGCTCATGGAGGAAAGAATGAAGTGAAGCATTGATGGAAGGCCTCACTTCCTGGCAACAAGAAGCATCTTTGCCATAGCTCTGGCCAGGGATACGGCAGAGGGTAAGAAAGTATAACGTGCTCCTTCAACCGAGGTCAAATTCTCTCCTGTTCCACTTCCAAGTTAAAGCTTGGCCTACATTCCATCAATCCCTGTCTGATGTTTAAACCCCAAACAGGTGGAAAGCTTACGTTCAAACTTGACCCCAGTCACTAAGTTCTGATGGGCAGGGATGGTATAGACGCAGCGCCGCTGACGAAGGTCCCACACTTTGCAGGTGTTGTCACCGCTGCCAGTTGCAATGTGGTAGCTGTGGATCAGATGTAGTTCAGAAGTTAGAAACAGAGTAGACTGACCAACCAAAAGCCCTCCCCACCCTCATTCAGTAAATTTGTTTACCCATTGGGGGAGAAATTTATTCCATAGATTTCCTTCAAGTGGCCTTCTAGGAACATGATACAACGCCCTGTGCGCAGGTCCCAAACTCGACCAAATGCATCCAGTCCCCTGATAAAATAAAAGATGTACAAATGAATTCTTCTGAATGCGTTCTTTGTGGAAGCAGGCATACATAAGAGGTGAGACTACTGAGCTGCCCTGGCTTTGTGGAAGAGGCCTTACCCAGTGCCAGCCAAAGAGCCATCTTGATGGAAGGCAATGTCATACACACCCATGCTGTGGCCTTCCTGATGCAGGATCTCCTCTTGAGCCTCCAAATCCCATAAGCGCCATGAACGGTCATAGCTTAAAAAAAAAAAAGATTTGAGATTTGGCTTCCACAACGTATATGGTACTATAAATTACTGTAGCTTAACTTTTTGCTTGTTTTTGTGGTACTGGGGATTGAACCCAGGGCATTCTACCTCTGAGCTACACCCCCAGACCTTTTTATTTTTTGTTTTGAAACAGGGTCTCACTAGGTTGCTGAGAGTCTTGCTAAATTGCTTAGGCTAGCCTTGAACCTGTGATCCTCCGGTCTCAGCCTCCCAAATACTGGGATTACAGGACTCCACCACCATGCCTGGCTACTGTAGCTTAACTTAAGCTTCTGAAACTGTTAATTCAATCATATTAATAAGAAATTCCTTTCTGGTGTAAACAATGCATCAGTAATTAAGACTATCTGTCTTAGGTACTAACTGGGAAACCACAAATGTGCTGTAAATCCACACCAGTGGCTATTTTAAAAATAAAATTCTGTAAGAACAGCAGAGCAAAGACTCTGCCGCCTTTTTTCTTCACTCATTTCATTATGTCTATTCATTCATCAAAAATCCCTATAATGGGGCCCTAAATTGGATGTTGGGCATATAAAAATCAAATAAACAAACAGATAAATGTAACAGAACACAGTATAGAAACAGATCTAAACTGGTCAAATGTTTTCAACAACAAAAAAAGCAATTTCAATAGAGAAAGTAAAGTCTCTTTAATAATGGTGGTGGAACTGGTTATGCACATGGAAATAAGAAGACAAACTAAATTACAAAACAAAAACAAAAACAAAAAACACCGCAAAGCAACTAGACACTGCACAAAAGAGGGTATGTGAATGACTGGTAAGCATATGACAAAGTTCTCAATACCAATAACCAGCAAGGTAATATTAAAAATATATCGCTACACACATGCTACACTGAACAAAATGATAAAGTTGACAATACCAAATGTTAGCAAGGATGTGAAGGAAACACAACTCTGGGGCTGTAAAATAGTACAATCACTTTGAAAAACTGCTTGGAAGTTTAAAAAAAGTTAAATATACATCTACCATTGAATTAGCAATTGTACTCCTACATATTACTTAAGAGAAAGGAAAGAAAAACGTCTGCAAAAACCCTCAAGCAAGACTATTTATAGCATCTTTATTCTGACTAGCTAAAACCTGAAAACAAGCCCACACATCCATCAACAGAATGGATAAACTGTAGCACAGTCACCCAATTCACTACACTTTAGCAAGGCCAGGAGCTATGGATACACACAATGACAGGCATGATCTTAAAAATGTTCCACTGGGTGCCAAGAAACCAGACACAAATGAGTTCATACAGTATGGACAGACAGAATTAATTTACAATGACAGAAATGAGATCAGCAGTTGCTTTGGAAAGAGGAGATTAGGAAGGGGCACGAGGGAACTTTCTTGGGTGACAGGAATGTTCTCTATATTGATAGGGGTGTGGGTTACACAGGTGTTATGCACTTGTCAAGACTGAAGTGTATACCTAAAATAAATCCAATTCAGCCGGGTGTGATGGCATATGCGTGTAATCCCAGTACTTGGGAGGCTGAGACAGGAGGATCACAGGTTCATGGCTAGCCTCAGCTACTTAGTGAGGCCCTCTGCAGTAGTGAGACTGTTTCAAAATAAAGGATTAAAAAAAATCGGGCTGGGGGTATAGCTCGGAGGTAGAATGCCCCTGGGTTCCAATCCCCAGTTCCGCACACACACAAAAAATCCATTTCACTGAATGTTAATTTTACCTCAAAGAAAAAGTTCTTTAACAGATTCTAGCCTCACTGAACTTACAGAACCAGAAAAGAGAAATCGACTTGTTGGCAGAGATTTTTACAGTGCAACTTAAAAGCAAATACACTTAGTCTTCACTATATCATATACTTTTTTTCTGATTCTGATATGGTAGCTCAAGAAAATTCTACTTGAAATCTCTGCTTCAAAAATTTACCTGGTGCGCCGGGCGTGGTGGCGCACGCTTGTAATCCCAGTACTTGGGAGGTGGAGACTGGAGGATCCGGGTTCGCGGCCAGCCTCTGCTTCTTAGTGAGGCCCTCCACAACTTCGTAAGACCCGGTTTCAAAATAAAGTATAAAAAAATAGGGCTGGGGGTGTAGCTCGGAGGTAAAACGTCCCTGGGTTCAATCCCCGGTACCGCAATAAATAAATAAATAAATAAATAAATTTACCTGGCATATAACTAAAAAGAGTAAATAAAATGCCACACAACTGTATGACTAAGACGATAATGGGATGGCTTACCAGGTGGTGCCCAGGAAACGTCCTGATGGGTGCCACATTACTCGGGCCACACGTACCGTATGGCCTTCAATATCTGCCACTGGCTCATCACTGAAAAAGAACCAAACATATACAAGTAAACAGTTTTATAATCACGTAAGTGTTCACTGAATTTATTTACTGTTGTGCAGATACACCCATTCTGTACAATCTAAGGAGTTAAACTGTAACTGCACTTATAATTTGTTAAAATGTTAGGGCTAACAATAAGCCACTTCCCAAGGTTTTAAAAGATTTGGGACTTTTAGCAACCTAGCAAGATCCTGTTTCAAAACAACAAAAAATTTAATCCCCAGTAAGACAGACAGACAGACAGACAGACAGACAGACCGACACACACACACACACACACACACACACACACACACCCAAAAAAAATTGGGAGCCAAGCGTAGTGGTGCATGCTTGTAATCACAGTACTTGGGAGGTTGAGATAGGAGGATCGCAGGTTTGTGGCCAGCCTCAGCAACTTAGTGAGACCCCGTTTCCAAATTAAATAATAATGATAATGATAATAATAAAATAATATAGGGTTGGGGGTGTAGCTCAGAGGTAGAATACACCTGGGTTCCATCCCCAATACCACCAAAAAATAAAATTAAATTAAAATAAAAAAGGGACCATTTTATGTGTTCACAGGACAAACTCAACACTACACCTCAATTCTGTGTTAATAAACTCTGAAATGTTACACCATTTAGTATCAGAGAAAAATAAGATTAAGCAAAATGGTTACTCTCCACCAATGTAGTGCTTGGATTCTAGAAAGAAAACATACTTTCGTATCAAATAGTTTTGGTACAAGTGGGTTAGAGAAATCTTTCTCAAATCTTATCCTGTTCAAGGATCAAAATGGAAAAAGGAACTCCTAAGCAGAGAGGGCTGGCTTCCTTTTGATGGTCATTACATTCTGCTACCCAGCAACCATAGAAAGATCTCAAACACCAGTGAAAGGAAATAAACATGAACCCTAAAGAGGGCAATTAAAAAGGGAACTTTGTCAATGTGCATACACAGAACTAACCAGAAGCCCAGGGGAATACACATTGCTAAGTATTACCAAAGCCAATTAAAACTTGCTGTGCTTGTGGGTGAGACCCTATCTGGCAGAGCAGAGACACTAATTAGCTCTTTAAAAAATTCTGGAATAAAAACCTTCCTGTGCTTTCCCAAAGAAAGAAAACCAAGCAATCACATTCAGATGTCTTTAGCCAATAAGGTGCTCCCACAATTTGGGAGGGACTAGGAAAAATAACCACATCAAAAAACAAAAACCTGTTGCAGTTGGAAAATACATTGCAGGTAAAAGATGAATGCCAGTGGGAGGAGACACCACTTCCTTGGCTATACTGCCGACGGAACCTCGTTTCCCTCTCCTCTGTGGCTGTGTGCCAAGAACCAACAGGATACCAAGACTATTATCTTCAATCCGTCTACCAGACCCTGCATGTCTCTAACGTTCATCTACTGTGTAGGAGGTAGGCTGGATCTTCCCAGTATAACCGCAGCCAGGAAACAGTGGCCACAATGCTACAAGCCAAAACCGAGGTTCAAAGTTGATGAGTAAGAAAAACCCAGCACAACTCCTCTGGCGAGAAAAGGTCTGAGAAAGAAATCTTCCATTCTATTTTGCACTAAGTTACCTTGACTCTTACAGCATCTCTGGAGTTAAATGTCAGATTTTTAACCCTGAGGTCCTGAGGGCCAACCAATCATTGATCTACTTAAGAGATAATGGTATGGACTACAGCACAGCAACACTCACCTGTCAAGACTCCAAAGCTTCACAGAACCATCGGCAGCACAAGAAGCCAGGTTGACATCTTTTTGGTCCAATGAGACAGTAGATTTGGGATGGAATACAATTGCTCCCACATTTGTGTTATGGCCTAAAGAAGTATAAAAGATGAAAGTTAAAGTGTTCTCACCTCTTTATAATCTACATGCAAAATATGGACTATGATGAGTAATATGGATAAGTATATATTAGGGACCATGTGTCAACATACAGAGTATTAAAGTGACTATTCAACTCTTAAAAAAAAACTATTTTAGCCAGGCATGGTGGAGCATGCTTGTAAAATTCCAGTACTTGGGAGGCTGATACAGGAGGATCGCCAGCTCAAGACCAGCCTCAGCAACTTTATGAGACTCTCAGTAACCCAGCAAGACCCTATTAAAAAAAAAAAAAGAAAGAAGAAAAGAAGGGGCTGGGGGTATGTACCTCAGAGGTAGAAAGAATATCCCGGGGTTCAATCCCCAGTACCACCACCAAAAAAAAAAAAAAAAAAAAAAAAAATATATATATATGTATGTATGAATGAACTATTTTAAACAAGTACATAAGTTGCATAAAAAAAGCAAAGCACAAAAACTTTGTATTTTTTAGTTTAGAGATTATAAAATGCTGGATTGTGACTGGCTATAAGAAAAAAGCTGTAAGGGTATGAACTCATTATATGCTGGTCTTGTGGTCAGAGAAAACTAAACCACCTCAAATTAATCAAGAACCAATGCAGCTGGGTGTGGTGGCGCGCACCTGTGATCCCAGTATTTGAGAGGCCAAGAAAAACGGATGACAGGTTCGCAGCCAGCCTCAGCAACTTAGTGAGGCCCTCTGCAACTTAGTGAGACCTTGTTTCAAAATTTAAAAAAATAAAATAGGGCTGGGCGTATAGCTCAGAGGCAGAATGCCCCTGGGTTCAATCCCCAGTACCATAAAAACAAAACAAAACAAAAAAAAGAATCAATGCTGTGTGCACTAGGTGTGAGTGTGGTTAGTTTTACTGCTTAACAGAGTATGCACTGGGAAAGACTGGGATAGAAACAAGAGTCTAACTTACCTCGCAGAGTGTGAAGGAGGTTGCAATCAGGAACAGACCAGAGCTTGCAAAGCCCACTCCTATCAAACACAAAGGAAAGCATCTCAGCCAGGGTTGCTCTGGGAAGGAAAAGGTACCTTGGTAACATTACTAAAGGACAATCCCTTAAAACCAATAATTAGTATAGTACTCACCATATATCTGCCACTATCAAGACAAAATGCTTTGCCAAGGCTAACTCACCCACTTTATAGATAAGGACACTGAAGCTTACAAGGATGAAGTATCTTAGGTACATCATAGAACTTAAAAGAAAACTATACCAAGGTGTGGATACTACTTAGTTATAAATTCACTATATGACCTGCTCTAACCCAGTGCCAAGAATGACAGTCTGCTACATGTCATAGATCCCTGGGGACTGTGGTTAACAGTAAGAAGTATTAAATGAAGATTATGTTGTATCAGTCAGTGGGTAGCCCCTGGCATCTAAAGTTTGGTGTGATCTTGAGAAGCAGAGGAAGTAGAAATAGACACCTAAGACAAATGCTATTTTCTTTTTTTTTTTTGCGGTACTGGGGATTGAACCCAGGAGCATTCTACGTCCGAGCTACACCCCCAGCCCTATTTTTTATTCTTTATTTTGAAACAGAGTCTCACTAAGTTACAGAGGGCCTCACTAAGTAGCTGAGGCTGGCCGCGAACCCGGATCCTCCCGTCTCACCCTCCCAAATACTGGGATTACAAGTGTGCGCCACCACGCTTGGCTCTGTATCCTTTATTTTGAAACAGAGTCTAAGTTGCGGAGGGCCTCACTAAGTAACTGAGGCTGGCTGCAAACCTGTGATCCTCCTGTCTTAGCCTCTCAAGTACTGGGATTACAAGCATGCGCCACCATGCCCGGCTACAAATGCTATTTTCTGAACCTGTCCCCCATTTAGGAAAATGTCACTATAAAATGGAACTTACCAACAAGCTGTGGCCAACATTTTGGAATTGGGACTAAAGTGACAGTAGGAGATAGGCCGATCATCCCCAATCTGACTGCAGAAATTATTCAAAGACTTAGAAAAGAAAAGACAAATGACAATCATTAGTGGGCTAATCCAAGAGCTCCTTGGCTTTTCAACTATAATAAAAAGGCAATCTTTCAGTTTTCACCCACCCCATGACTCTTTTGTATTTTCACTCTTGTTGTTAGGAGACACCTATGTTGATGAATGAATGGAATCAAGGCTTATCTTGAACTCCAGCTGTTTTCCACCGGCTTAGAAAGCTAGCTTCTGTGCCAGCTAAATATCAACAGAAAACGGTGTAGTGATCTGAAGCACAGCTGTGACATATTAAAAGGGAGAAGTCAAGACTAGAACCTGTGGCCTCTCGGGGAGTACAAAGCACAGCAGGGTCCTGCCACCTTACCTGATGGCACTTCCCATATTTCAATAGCTCCAGCAGGAGGGATAATCGTAGCTGCCCTTATCTTCCTCCAGGTGGGCCAGAGTAAAAGATCTAATAATATAAGATAAAAAAATCTCACTGGCTACTGAGAGCACCTTACCCGGAGAGATTTGTGCAGCTCTTGCATCTGGGAGGTCCTAGTTGTCTCAGGAATCTCTTTATGGAGACGGGCCTCTTCCAAGCGCTTCATTGCCCTGTGACACAGAAACGACATTATTCCAGAAGCAAAGGGGCTGTCAACAAGACATGTCTCTACCACGCAATTTTCTGTAACAACCATCATCATAAAGTCGATCCTCATTGCTTGAGAGGAAACAAGAAAAAATCTGCTTTTGTATTCTTCTGGAGGCTCTGCTTACCTAGGCAGTGAATAATTAGCAATCCATAGTCTTGCCACTTTGAGGCTGTTTGGCCCTTCATGGTACCAAGTTTGTTGATACTGAAAGGCAAATTAAGAGCAGAAATGTTAAGTCTGAGGCATGCCTGCCCCTCCTACAGCTGTCAGTTCTCTACTGTAACCACCCACAAAGGTGAATTAGTTCAGTAATAGAATGAAGTCAGGTATATGTACTTCCTACTTTCTTTCTTTCTATGATGTCTTATTAGATGACTTCTAGCTTCTCACTAAATTCACCAATTATACTGTGGTTCATTTCTGAATAGAAAACTCCCTTAGCTCCATTCATATTCACACAAGAATCACAAACTATTGGCAACATCCATTACTAAAAGAGCCTTAAAGCAAACCAAAGACATATTTTACCTCTTCTTTGGACTTCTTTGATTTCTCATCATCCTTTTTTGTCTTTTTTAAGGCATCAGTACCAACCACTGAGAGGATATTTCTCAACCTGTAATAAAAAAGATCAGAATATAAACATAGTTGAGAGAAGACTGTCAAAATGCACGGTAGTCTGTATTTTTGCCCACCATCTGTGGTTTTTCCTATTCATATATACTTATAATAATAAAGCTTAATTTATAAATTAGGCAGAGATGAACAGCAGTAATAAAATAGAACAATTTTAACAATAAACTATAATACAAGTTATGTGAATATCTTGTTATACTGCACATACCAATGACCAATGGGTAGATAGCGTATAGTCAGGATACACAGGACAAAGGATAATTCTCCTCTTCTTGTGTGGGATGGAGCAGGACAGTGCAAGATTTCACCCCCCCTCCCCCGGTGGTACTGGGGATTGAACCCAGGGACATTCTACACCCCCAGCCCTGTTTTATTATTGTTTAAAAACAGAGTCTTGCTAGGTTGATGAGTCTCATTACGTGTTGTCCTCGAACATGTGATCCTCCTGTCTCAGTTTCCCAAGTACTAGGATTACAGGCATGCACCACCATGCCCAGCTTCATCATATTTTTATTTCTGGAATTCTCTATTTAGTATTTTCAAAACAGTCCATGATCATGGACGACTGAAACCACAGAAAGCAAAACCACAGGTAAGGGTTTTGCTTACCTGTGGTACATCTACCATTCAAACTTCTAGCAACCTTCTCCAAAAGTCAAGTGAGCATACCTAAACTTTCAGCATTTTTTAATTCAATCATCTTTATTTGAAGACTCCCTAAATCCAACTAACAAGCAATTATCCCATCTCACGCAGAGTAAACCATCCTGTATGTACACTGGTGGTCTGTGAAGACAGCCAAATTTCACTTAATGCCACAATGTGCTGGATACTGACTCAGGTAGTAAGTATCCAATGACAAGAAATAGTTTTGGATTTCAAGTGGCATAGTTCTGGGGGAGAGGATGGAAAGCCACAGGGAGTTAGAGTACATTTTATTAAGTATTATGACAGCAGTAAGTACAGAATGCTAATGGGGAATGTAGAAGGGGCACCTAACCTAGGATTGGAGGGAGGATCAGAGAAGACTTCACAGAAAAGGTGATATCTGAGTTGACTCCTCAATTAGTCAGGTCAGGGGGTTGAAATTGAAAAATGACAGTTGAGGCAAAAGGTTAAAAAATGTTAAGGCTTAGAGATAAGAGAAACATGTTCAGCTTGGGATCACAAATAGTTCAGTATAGCGGGAGCATAAAGTACAAGAAAAGGACTGGTGAAGGACAAGGCTGGACATTTAAGTAGGGGCCAGGTCACAAAGAGCTGTTAGTGTTCTGCTAAGAAGGGCTCACATTTGAGAAAGAGCCCTAGGAAAGTATGGAGACCGGACTGAAGAGCGAAGAATAAAGTCTGGGAAATCAGACTGTATACTGTTGTAGAAATCCTCTAAGTCATTTAAAATAGTGGCAATAGGGATTCAAGGCATTCACCTAAGGGACACAATAATGAAATACGATAGACTTTGTTGGTAGAGAAGACATAAAATAAACAATAAAAAGTATACTGTTTGAAAAGACTAATACAAAAAAACATACTTTAGTAGAAAAATAGAGGGGATTATTTGCAAGGGGTCAGGTGTTAGGAGAGGCTTCTCTGAACAGGTGGCATTTATGCTGAAACAAAAGAATAAAAAGACTCTAAAAGGCAAGCGAGAAGAACAAAAAAAAAAAAAGAAAAATTAAATGCAAAGAGAGAAAAAGAGCTTGAGTATTCAGGAGGACTAATGGGGCTAGTCTAGGGAACTGGGGAACAGCAGCACAAGCTAAAGTTGAAGACCTATAGACCATGATTGGAGTTTCTTAATTGAAGTACAATGAGAAGACATGGTATATATTTTTTTCATGGTGCTATGGATCGAACTCAGGGCCTTGTGCATTCGAGGCAAGCACTTTACCTTTGAGCTATACACTAAGCTTTAGAAACTATAGGATTTTAAGCAAACAGCACATTTGAAAGCTATCACAGCAGTCTAAATGTAAAAGTACTGAGATAGAGCAAAGATAGATTGGAGGTACATTTCACAAATAGAATAAACTAGATTTTGTTGATGGATAAAAAAAAGTGAGGCAGGTTTTCAACTGAGAACTGTGTAAATGGTAGTGCCATTAGCAGCAACGGAAGAGGGTGGAGACAGATTTCAACTTAGATGGCTCAAGTTTGAAGTACCTGTAGGCTATCAGGGATACAAAGAGATATTTGGGAGTCCGCAAAATATACATAGTAAATAAGACCATGGGAGTGGAACTGATCACCCAGGGTGAGTATAGGATAAGTTCACAGAACTGCAGCCTATAAAGGTTAGGTAGAGAAAAGAAGATTAGAAAAAGAGAAGAATGAGCTAGACATAGGAGGAAAATCAAAGAATTCGGTCTTATGAGAGTAAAGGAATAGGAGTGCTTCAAGGAGAGAGTGGCAGGCAATATACTAGGCTCTTCTTAGAAAAGATGGGTTGGTGACCTTAATAGAGAGCAATTTCAAAGTGGTATGGGTCAATCAGTTTGCAGTGGGTTGAAGAGTAAATCAGGAGTAAGGACCTTAACTTAAGAGAGTAAACATAAACCATCTTTCCAAGAAGCCTGATGATAAAGAGGAGAGATGGTCTCAAGTGGACAGAGACAAGAGGGGGTACTCATAATTGCATATGAGTAGCCCACCACTAAGATACTTTGCAACCTTAAATTCACAAGAAGAGCATTATTTGAGGACAGTGCACAGTTCAATTATATCCAAAAAACATGCATCATGTTTTATGTCACTGGCATGGAAAGCATTTAATGTCTAAATTTTCAAGGCTCAACAACAAATGTTTCTCCAACTCACAACTTCACTTTGGGGCAGGAAGGGAGTATGTTAGCACTCTCTTTAAATTCCACAAAGGAAAATTAGTACTGGAGCCAAAACTGGCCTAAGACTCAGATTATGTGCTAAAGTAAACACAAGGTATGTTAACTGACTGAAACATTGTATTATATTTCAGCTAGAACCTGTGGTTAATAAAGACAAGAATAAATATTGAGAAAGGGCACCTTTCTCTTCTTTCAGCAGGGCCCTCTCCAAAAAGTGTGATGGGTTCCCCCAAGGCTCTGAGGCAAGCCTTGACCTCGGAGTCATCGGTGGAAACATTGATTTGCCGGGCTCGCTTCCTTCTCTCAAACTCAGCCAATACTTCTGCCTGGCGCTCACTGATGTGCTCTTCAATTTCAAATACTTCTCCTACAAACAGAACAAGCAACATCAGCACAATCCCCAGATCATTTTCAAATAGAAAGAATTTTTAACAATGAGAGTATTATGTACAATTCTAAGGAAAAGCAACTGCTTAATGAAGTGTTATACACTTCATTGATATAGTTTACTATTTTCAGTTTACTAAATTATGGCGAAAACATAAATATAACCGACATATTTTATGGCGAACACATAAATATAACCGACAAATTTCCTGCTTTCAAAGCAGGAAAAAGGTTCAAGCCTCCTGTTTCATTTGGCAACCATAAACCTATATATAAACATATTGCTTAGATGAGATCAGAAAATAAAAATATAGCCAGGTATAGTGGTGCATGCCATGATCCTAGTACTTGGGAGGCTGAGACAGGAGGACCACAAGCTCGAGGTGAATAAATTTGATAAAATTACAAATAATTCGCTGAAGAAAAACTGTACAAAAAAAGTTGTAAGAACAACACTCTCTGGATGATGCTAAGAGGGGGTAGGTGCTAGACATGGTGGCACAGGCCTGTAATTCCAGCTACAAAGGAGGCTGAAACAAAAGGATCTCAAGTTGGAGGCCAGCCTCAGCAATTTAGTGAGACCCTCTCAAAATAAAAAATTAAAAGGGCTGGGGATGTAGCTTAGTGGCACAGCACAACTGGGTTCAATCCCCCGTACTGGGGCGGGGAGGGGAGGAGGAGAGGGGTACCAATGTCAAGTTTAAGAATTGCAGTATTTAACATTATACAACTAGTGGTATCTAAGTTTGGGAAGGTATTCATTACAGAAAATTGGAGCATCACCATTTGCAGAAAAATGGATGGAACTAGAGAATATTGTGCTAAGTGAAATCAGCCAGTCCAGGGTTATATGTTTTCTCTCATATGTGGAAGCTGGAGAAAAAAATAGGAGACATAAGGGACTTTAAATAATGTGGAGAGAAACCTGTAGAATAGTGGAAGGGGACTGGGGAGGGAGTTGGGGAAAGGGAAAAGGAATAATGAGGAAGGAAACAGTTGAAGTAATATTATGGCAATATAAGAAGGTATTACTACTAGTTTCACTAACATATACAGGGAGGGGAGGAAGGGGGGGGAGTGGGGTGGAATGTGGGAAGAAATAGACCAAGAGTTGTATGCATGTATGTTTGTATCACATTGAACCTCATTATGATGTGTAACTGCAATGCACTAATAAAAATATACTAAAAAAGAAAATGGGAACGTCAAAGGTAATGGACGTGCAATTTGCATCTTACCAGAGGTTATATTAATATTTCCTGCTTCAATTCCTGCTTTAAGTCCTTCTTTTCCCAAAATCCCAGATTCTCCTTTGGCCAAACGTTCTCTCTCCTTTTCTTCCAAACTTCCATAATAGATGTGTGGCTTCTTCACAACAGGAGCAACTAGGTCATCAGGTGCTTTAGTTTTGGTTGCCTGTTAAATCAAAGACCTGGATTAACCTAACACTTAAAAATCACTGAAATTTACCAGGTTTCCTCTAAGGATGAAGCTCGAGCTTCAATCTTATCTCCTCCACAAACCATTGGCCAATTTGGACACGCGTCAAGACATCCTTCACTGATTTGCACGGGTGGGGGACAGGGTGCTTCAGTCTCTGATTCAAGTTTGGCAGATAGGAAATAGGTTGATTAAAAAAAAAACAACGGTGAAGCTGTGCTGTTTCTATCAAAGATCTGCTTTGGAACATGCTTACTTCATTTTGGGGGGAATGAAATCGGTTTTACGATACTTCCAGGGTTTATTGCTCATTACTGGAGAAATACCAAGGATAACGGAAATAACCAACGCACTAAGGGTTTACAATGGCGCACGCTTGTAATCCCAACACTTGGGAGGCTGAAACAGGAGGATCGCAGGTTCGCGGCCAGCCTCAGCTACTTAGTGAGGCCCTCCGCAACTTAGTGAGACCCTGTTTCAAAATAAAGAATAAAAAATAGGACTGGGGGTGTAGCTCGGAGGTAGAATGCCCCTGGGTTCAATCCCCAGTGCCACAAAAAAAAGGGTTAACAAGTTACAACATTTATACATTTCAAACGTTCAAACGTTTTCAGACGTGAGTCATTAGATTAGGAATCAGGCCTCACTAAATTCCGAGGACATAACTCTTGGCCAGGATACTTCCCCATCGCAGAGCACCAGATGTAAACCAGTCGGAAAGTGTTTACCGTTCGGAGCCTTAACGGGAGAGGTGCAAGACAGCTACAGCACAGGAAAGCGCTTAGGGCTCAGGAAGACGCTGCTGGGCTCTTTAGGACACCAGAGTCCGGCAGCCTTCCTCGTCTGCCCTCCACGGCCTTAGCCCGCTCCCTAACGGCCCCTTCCCGCAGGGACCCCAACCCTCTCCGCGCCCCCTGCCTGAGGGAGCCGAGATCCCGAGCTCTGTACCGTGGAGGAGGCTCGTGAGGAAGCCATGCTGGGCGCCCGAGCCACGAAGCCCCAGCAAGAGCCGCGCTGTAGGTTTCAGACCGTCTACCGCGCGCCCAGCAAAGCGGAACTGAGTCACCGGCCGGAAGTAGGTCAAGAGCGCCCGCCGCGCCGAGGGAAGCGCGGAGCATGACGGGAGTCGTAGTAGCAAGATTCTGCTCACGTCGAGGGCGTGACCCGGAGCGCCTCCGCGCAAAGCTCGCGGGAGACGAGGTTTTGCGGGAGGAGCGGCGCAGAGCATTCTGGGAAGCGTAGTTCAGTTTTCTTGGTGATAGATTCGTGGTGGGAGGCGAGGTTCCGGAAAGGGGCTGAGGCTTGACAAGAGGTAGGTGTGCGGAGCTGCGCGGCTCCGGGCTGAGCTCTAGAGCGAACCGAGGGTCCTCGGGCCTACGGGGGACTTTTCATGGTCGTGGAGCGGAGGGCCGTGTTGTCATACAAACCCTCGCCCCAGGCTGTGAGTTCAGCCCCTGAGCTGGGAGAGGAGAGCTGTCCGGAAGTCCTCCCTGGGGCTCCTCGGAGCTGGGTGAATTCTCGATGGCTTTGGGCCTCAAATAGAGTTTAGGCTGCAAGAGCCCTCTAGCGCCAGAGTGAAATAAAGAGCTGGCACAGGAGCATCGACCTGATTTCTTTGTTGATTTTGTCTTTTTGTCTTCAGCCTATTCTTTGTATAGGATAGAGAATGAGATGATGGACAGGAAGGCCTCCAGTAAACTGCGTGTAGCTGTTTGCACGGCCTGCGTTCTGCTGGTTCCTGGGGCATCAGAGATGAACAAGAACCCCCATGGGTGGGGTCTCAAAATATTCTTGTTTGCCGAGCCACACAGATTCCTTTCCCAATCCTGTGCACCCAGCCCCATCCCCCAGAATAATTACAACAATGGTAGATCTTTTTTTTGAGTGTTTACTAAGTGCCAAGCTATGTTACAGGAGCTTATACTGCATCACAGCATTTAGCTCATATAACAACAGAGTACAGACATAGAAACGAAGGTCCAGTGAAAGAAGTGGTTTAATCGTTCAGGATCGGTAGCTTAGTGGGATTAGAACTTCTGGCTTTGCCCCCAGAGCCAGCACTTTTAACCCTTACCCTATACTGCCTCCTCGTGGTGAGGTTTTTTTGTGGTACTGGGGATTGAACCCAGGGACATTCTACCTCTGAACTACATCCCCAGCCCTATTCTTTATTTTGAAACAGGGTCTCACTGAGTTGCCGAGGGCCTCACTAAATTGCTGAGGGTAGCTCCGAACCTGCGATTCTCCTGTCTCAGCCTCCCAAGTACTGGGATTACAAGGGTGCGCCACCATGCTCGGCTCGTAGTGAGGTTTTTTTTTTTTTTTTTATGCGGTACCGGGAATTGAACCCAGGGGCGTTCTACCTCCGCGCTACACCCCCGACCCTATTTTTTATACTTTATTTTGAAACCGAGTCTCACGAAGTTGCGGAGGGCCTCACTAAGTAGAGAGAGAGAGAGAGAGAGAGAGAGCGCTGAGGCTGGCCACGAACCCAGAT
>PVJS01025715.1:0-15258 GCA_004027185.1 Glis glis
CTCTCTCTCTCTCTCTCTCTCTCTCTCTCTCCCTGTCTCTCTGTCTCTCTACTTAGTGAAGCCCTTTCACAACTTTGTGAGACCCGGTTTCAAAATAAAGTATGAAAAATAGGGCCGGGGGTGTAGCGCGGAGGTAGAACGCCCCTGGGTTCAATCCCCAGTACCGCAAAAAAAAAAAAGAAAGATGAGTTTTAATTCCTAACATTTTGTGTTTTAATTTCTGTTTGAGGTAGTGTTTGTTCTTTACCTAGTTGTTCGTTTGATGGTAATCATTATTTCTCTGGTTCTGGCATTTCTTTATTATTTATTTGTAATTAATCTCTTTGAGTATTTTCTCTCGTGCTGGTTTGGAAGACATTAAGTCATTCAGCTTCTGTTTTTCATGGAAGGTTTTTATTTCCCCATCAAATTTGATAGATATCTTTGCTAGGTAGATAAATCTTGGCTAGAAGTTGTTTTCTTTCAGAGTTTGAAATATGTCACTTCAGGCCCTCCTGGCTTTCATGACTTGGTTTGGAAAGTTGGAAGTGATTCTTATTGGTTTGTCTCTGAATATTACCTGGTCTTTTTCTCTCATTGCCTTTAAGATTCTCTCCTTGGCCTCTACATTCGTCAATTTGATTATTATGTGGCATGGTGAACCTCTTTTCTGATCTTGTCTATTAAGGGTTCTAAATGCTTCCTGTACCTGTGTGTTGACCTCTTTTTCTATGTTTGGATACTTTTCTAATATTACTTCTTTGAAAAGGTTATTGATTCCTTTAATTTCAGCTTCTATTCCCTCTTCTATGCCTATTATTCTTAGGTTTGCTCTTTTAAGAATTGGCCGAGATCTTGTCAATGTCCTATTCATGCTGTCGAATTTTTTCTTCTAAATTATATACTATGCATTCACTTTTGGATAGGTCATCTTTTAAGTGTGAGACTCTGTTTTCCATGTGGTCTATTCTATTGATAGTTTGTATTCATGCTTTCATTTCAATTATTGCATCCTTCACTTCCTTCAGAGCTTCTTTTTGATTCCTTTTCAGGGTGTCAGCTTCTTTGTTTATTTGATCCTTCATTACTTTCAGGCTCCCTCTGAATTCTTTTCAGAATTCCTATATCATATCTACTATTAAAGTTCTGAATTGTTCTTCTGGCAATATTTGCACTTCTGTGTTGGTGGGTTCTGTTGTTGTGGAGTTGTGGAGGCTCACTGTTTCTTTGTTATTCTTCCTTGATCCTTAAAGGTGAATAGCCTTTACTGAATGGTTATTCTCACTTGCTCGGTATAATGTCCATTTGCAGGCCACATTCTTGGTCTACTTCAGCGATTTGGACCCTTGCCTGGTGCCTCTTACTACCTGTGCAGGCACCCCATACCGCTAGTACCCCTCTCACTGTAAGCGTGGGTCTCCGCATTCTCCACTTGGGCTGTCCCGATGTCTCTCTCTGTGTACACATATGATGGGTGTTGCCAGTGCGGGGCCCTGGGCTTGTGTCACTCATTGCCTACAGAAGCAATGGATTTCGTTTTGACCTGACTTTGTGCAAACACAGAACTCCATGTTTCCCACAGAGAGGGCTGGGTTGGTCAGGTTGGTTTCCCCAGGTACCATGACTGTTTGTACTGTGGCGATCCCTAGGAACATTGCAAGGGTGCTGCGACCTGCAAGCTGTTGGTCTGTCCCACCTGAATATCACCAGGAGCCATCTGATTATCTGCACATCTACTGTGTGTCATAGCAGACCCCACTCCCACCTCTATGGGGGAGATCTGCAAAGTCTCAGACCCTGCGAGTCTTTTCCTTGCCATGGGAGACCCTGTGACCATGCTGGGTATTCTCACCCTGTGTCAGCTTGTTAACTTATGGTCTCGTTGAGTGCTGCTCTTTATCTCTGGGGGACGGTTGGGCTCAGCCATGCTGCCACAGGTTTTGGTTAGGCTTCTGGGTACTTGGGTCTCTGCTGAGTATGAAGTGAATTGTTGCTGATGATATGCAGTTGCTGGTCTTATAACAGGTGGCTGGCTTCTTTGTTGGTGCCCTGTAGAATCCACAATGCCAGTAATTGCCAGCATGGTCCGACCAAGATGGCACCACCACCACTTCTGCCGACAAAGCAGTTTGGGTCTCTGCTGAGCACAGAGTGAGTTGCTGCTCACCCTTGGTGCTGCTGATCTACAGCTGCTACATTTAAAACAGATCACTGGCGTCTTTGTTGGCAGTGTGTGGACACTACAATGCAGGCAGCAGATGGCACAGTACTGCCAAGATAGTGCCGCCGCAGCCACTGCTGCTGCCGCCGTTTTGAGTCTGCTGAGCGTAGAGTGGGCTGCTGCTTGCTTTTGTTGCTGCTGATTTGTAGCTGCTGGACTCACAACAGGTCTCTGGCTTCTTTGCTGGTGGTGTGTGGAA
The DNA here is from genome assembly GCA_004027185.1 of Glis glis. Taxonomy (NCBI): domain Eukaryota; kingdom Metazoa; phylum Chordata; class Mammalia; order Rodentia; family Gliridae; genus Glis; species Glis glis. The sequence continues at coordinate 2,400 of PVJS01025715.1, forward strand.
GTCCCAATGCAGGAAGCCGCCGGCAAAGGCCAGCCAAGATGGTGCTGCTGCTGTTCCCTAGGTTAGGTGCTTGGAGCTTTTTTCTTTCCTCTGTTTTGGCTTTGATTCCATCACATTTCAAATTTTTCATTCTTTAGTTCAATTTTTCGTTGCTTTTCTTCTCCTTTCAAGAAGGTGCTTTCACGGCAAATGAGATCCAAGTCTCAGAAAGAGCACAACATGGGGTCTCCCTCAGTCACCATCTTGTCATCCCCCTCAGACCTTTAATTCTTAAAAGGGAAACTCTGCTTCAGTATATAGATGATATGCAGTCCCACTAAACAGGACTCTGATGACAATACTGTCAAAATTCTTAATGATCTGGAAGCTGGAGGATATTGAGTATCTCCACAAAGGGCTCAGATTTTGCAGCAAAGAGTGAAATATTTGGGCCATATCATAACTCCAAGGGAGTAAACTCTCTCCTCTGAGAAAAAAGAAGCCCTTTTAAAAATAGTACCACCCCAGACCAAAAGTCAGCTTAGAACCTTCCTGGGAATGGCTTGATTTTTCAGAATCTGGATTCCCAATTTTGCGGTTATAGCTAAACCACTCTATGAAGTCACCCAAGGGGCTGATTATAAGCCCATAGAGTGCCTGGGAAAATGGCAAAAGGCCTTCAAAAAACTTAAGACCTCACTGCCGTCTGCCCCAGCTCTGGGAATCTCTGACTTAAGTAAGCCACTTATCCTCTATGTAGCAGAAAAGCAAGGCATGACACTGGGAGTCCTCGTTCAGAAACTAGGGACCATCCCAAGGTTTGTGGCTTATTTTTCTAAACAGTTGGATTCAGTGTCACATGGATGGCTTGGTTGCTTGTGAGCTCTAGCTGCCACAGCACTCTTGGTGGATGAAGCTGCTACATTAACTTTAGGACACTCACTAGAGGTCCAAACCCCACCAGGTTTGGAGTAATCTTGACATTGACATCAATGGCTAATGGAGGATGGATAACTAAATATCAAGCCCTCTTGTTAGAGTCTCCAGAGATTATTTTCAAGGCTTGCCAAACATTAAATCCCGCAACTTTATGTCCCATTCCAGGAAAAAAAGATAATCTGGTCCATTCTTGTGTGTAGACTGTTGAATGAGTGTATGCTAGCAGGCCTGATCTTAAGGATCAGCCTCTAACTAACCCTGATGTGGAATGGTTTACTGATTGGAGCAGCTACATGAGTCAGGGAACTCAAAAATCAGCTATGCAGTAGTAAGCCTTCAGGAGGTAATAGAGGCAAAGCTGCTTCCTCCAAACACCTTAGCACAAATGGCTGAAATATTGCTCTCACCCGAGCTTTGCAATTGGGAAAAGACAAACAAATTAATGTATATATATAGATTCTAAGTGTGCTTTCTTAGTTCTTCATTCTCATGTTACTATATGGAAGGAAAGGGGACTCTTAATAGAGAAAAATTCCCCCCATCAAGTATGGTCCTGAAATACTCTTCCCTGGAGACAATGTGGTTATCTGCCCAAGTAGCAGTAATGTACTGCAGAGGACACCAAAAGAACAGTTCCTCCATAGCATGGGGAAATGCATTAGAAGACAAAAATGCTAGATGAGCAGCACTTCAAGGCATTTCAGAAATGGCTCTAATGCCTCTTGCTCCAACCTTAAATTCAAGCCCATCCTATAATGAAACTGAAAAGGAATGGGCAAGTCAGTGTGGATATAAACTGACTGAAAATGGCTGGTGGACCAGGGAAAGAGACCATAAAGCCTTGTTACCCCAGGTTGATCAATGTCTAATTATTAAAGGGTTCCATACTCATGCCATCTCAGAAGAAGGACCCTGACCACTTTGTTGCCTGTGCTTTTGGAGGAAAAGGCCTTGAGACTACCATTTGAGAGGTCACAAGGTCTTGCCCCCTCTGCCTCCATAATAAATGGGGCGGGTGGGGGAAGCCAGGCCACTGCCATTACTTAACACAATACAACAACGGGGCACATTTCCTGGGAAAGACTGGTAAATGGAATTTACCCAGATGCCCCTCTGCCAAGGACATAAATATCTTCTGGTTGTTGCTGACACATTTTCTGGATAGGTAGAAGCTTATCCTACCTGATCTGAAAAGGCCCAAGAAGTTATTAAGATATTACTAAAGGAAATTATTGCTAGATTTGGACTCCCTAAGTCACTCCAAAGTGACAGTGGACCTTCCTTTGTTGCAAAGGTAACAGAGGAGGACTCACGAGCTCTGGGCATAACTTACTATATTCATAGCTCCTGATACCCATCAGAAAAGGTGGAAAGGTCTAACTTACAAATCAAAACCACCTTGGGAAAGCTATGGCAAGAGACTTCTGAGCCCTGGTTATGCTTACTGCCCATTGCTCTATCAAGGATTAGAATTGCTCCTAAAACCTCTTTCTGACTGAATCATTATGAAATGCTTTATGGAAGGCCTTTTCTAACCTCAGCTCCTGTCACTGACCCTAAAACACAGGAAATGACTCAATATATATTTAACCTGTGGCAAGTACAAAAGGCTTTACTGGAATATGGCAATAAGGTGCTTCCAACTCCTGATAATTTGACCTATATGCCAAAAATACAACCAGGTAATTATGTCTTACTCAAGACCTGGAAAAAGGACTCACACTTAGATCAGCTTCTCCCAAAATGGAAGGTTTCTTTCCAAGTTTTTCTTAGCACTCCCACAGCCATTAAATTACAGGGACACAATTCCTGGATTCATATGCCTAGAATTAAACCTATCCATCCTGAGAATTTGCAGAATCAAAGCTTTGATGAACTCAGAAATAAGCCTCTGGACGCTGATAAAACCTGTGAACACTATTCCTGCAAGCCTTTAGAGGATTTAAAAGTGTTATTCAAAAGAACCAAGAAGACTGAATCATGATAAGTTTGTATTTTTGTGCTTTTTCCTTGTAACTACATTATGTCTATCCGACTAAAAAAGTCAACTTATTTGTCTCCTAATTTTTGCATCATTTTTCCAGGGAAAAGCATACTTTTTCCTGGACTGTGCATAACAATATGCCAAAGATATTAAGAAAGGTGCCTGTTGGATTTGTGGGTTATTACCCACTTCCAGTTCATCTGCATTACCTTGGCGGGTGTCCCCTTTGCAAGAAAATGATTGGTTAAAACTTCAAAAACTCATTAAAAAGCAACAGAATGAAAATGTCATTTTAAAACTTGCTACCAAATCTAATGTTATTCAGTGGGCCATAAATGAGACTATATCAAAGGGACCATGAAAAAAAAATTCCCTCTATATGAGAGTAATGTTCACATGTGTCATTTTGCTAAATCTAATTTATCCCAAATTGCAAAAGAATCAAAGATAAAAAGGGATAGTAAAAAATAGTTAAAAGAATACTCTCAAATATGGGACTAACATGTTCGGATGACACCAACTATGGGACAGCTCAGCCAAAAGGCAGCTTTCTGCTGGGAATGGAAAAATCATTCTCTTGATGATTTTTTATTTTTTTGTGATACTGGGGATTGAACCCAGGGGCTTTCTACCTCCGAGCTACACCCCCAGCCCTATTTTTTGTTCTTTATTTTGAAACAGGGTCTCACTAAGTTGTGGATGAACTTACTAAGTAGCTGAGGCTGGCTGAGATCCCGGATCCTCCAGTCTCAGCCTCCCAAGTACTGGGATTACAAACATGTGCCACCATGCCAGGCTCTCTCCATGATTTAAATAATTCTACCCATAAACTGGGATGAATTAGTATAGATAACTGCAACTATATGATAACATTAAAGGACACTGATTTGCCACTAATTGGAAGTTAAAGACGAATAAGATGGCCAGCACTAAATGGAACCCAATGGCTGTGTGGCACCAACCTCTGGCCATGGCTACCCCCAGACTGGATAAGAGGGTGTACACTGGGATACTCCTGGGTACAGGGATGCTGGACCAAAACTATAGAATGTCTAGCAAATTTGCCAAACCTACAACATTTGTAGACAAGATCTGCTTTTTACTGGTATGATCATCTGGTTTCTTTGTTCCCCAAATTAGGCTTGAAAATGTAATATGACATATAGAATCCTTTAGTAAATATATGCAAAAGGCTCTAAATGATACAGTTGAGAGCATTTCACTAATAAATGACTAAATGAAAATGATGAGAAAGACAAAATCGAATGGCCCTTGATATAGTCATTGAAGCACAAGGAAAAACCTGTGCAATTGTCAAAACAGAATGTGGTATTTATATCCCTGATAATTCTAAAAATGTGTCTTCCACATTATAAGACCTTTGCTCCCAAATTAATAACATGTCTGATTCTGCCTTAAGTTTAAATGACTTAATAACCTCCTGGTTCTCTGGAACATCATGGTGGGCTAAAATTCCCTTTTTTCTTAGCCAGTATACTTTGTATTGGAATACTCTTCTGTTGTTTGATTTACTGTTGTCAGTGGCTAATATCTTGCATGCTTATGCTTTCTATTCCAGAACATCAAAGTATGATAGCTCTACAACCAACAAACCCTGACCCTCCCTATGTCTCCTTTAAGTCAGTCAGATGAGACTTCTGGTTCTTGGATAGGCAGGGTTGTCGCCCCTTGTCAGATCTGAAAAAGTTATAGAAGATGGAATTTCACCCTTTATCCACCCTTAAGATTAAGGGATCAACATCTCGGTGGGGGGGGAACGAAGTAGGATAGAACAAATAAAATATTAGGTAGAAAGGAGTCAAATTGGGAAGGAAAGGTTAAATATAGTTTTAAAATCCAGAAACTTTATAATCCTTAACTTCACCTTACAGGGTCTGCTCTTTCTTAGACAAAATCCTTTAATGGGCCACACTTTAAATTATAATAGTGCATCTGGCCTGTCCTTTTCTTAGGTCCTCAACAGGCAAGGCTTACACTTTTAATCATAATGGCCTATCTTCACACCTGAATTCCTGGGATGCTACACACAAAAAAAAAAAAAATTCCAAAGGAAGTCTCAGCTTTTGTCAAATGCAGGTACCCACCAATGAAATGGTGAGAACCTGAGAATTCAAGGAAAGGAGAACAGTCATCTCATGTTACCCCATTCCTGCCATGTATCCCTAGCCACACCCTCTCAGGATCCCCTATAAAAAATGATTACAAAGACCCCAAGGGCCTCTCATACTCTTGAGGTGGCCTGCATTCTCCCTTGAACATGTATCCCCACTTTTCCTAAATAAAACCTCCGTCCTTGTCTCTGACTGCCATGTGCTGAAATTCTTTTCGACATGGAAGCCAAGGAACCTGAAGGTCCTGAGGTGAGCTTCCCATCCCCAAACCTAGGAACTCCTCAGGGTTCTCCAGGGAATTATTGTGTTTTCCCATGGCATTGACTACAGAGCTCTGCATGTACTGTGGTTGAAAGAGAAGTGCTATTCCATGAGCTTTGGGAAGGATACAGACTTGGATTTAGACAGAGGATCTAAGCCAAATTCTGGAATTCAGCATCAAAGCAAATTCTGAAATTCACATTAATTAATCCCTTATTTTTTCTGGATCTCAGTTTTCTTTTCTTGTAGACATAATAATATCAGTTGACCAGTGCAAGAATTGGAAAGGTCCCTTTCCTAAGATGACATCTCATGCTAGTTCTGCAAATAAGTACTCTGTTGTCACCATTTCACCTCTATGATTCTCAGCTTCTGTGTCAATTAAGTAAAGAAGGTATGGACTCTTGGCTTTAACTTTCTATGACTTCATTTTTAATTATGCAAATCAGGAACATAACTTCTTATTTCATCTAGTCATCTTTTGTAAATAGTCTCAAAGAGAAATTACTAACAGAATGATTTTGAGCCAGGATTAGTGACATAAACTGTTAAAAGAATTCTAAACATTTAAACAATATGTGATCTCAAATTCAGATAGGATATGGGAAAAGTAAATCCAAAAAACAGAATGCTTCATTGCAGAATTTTTCAATGACATGTCTTATAATTCATGACTATTTGTAAAAAAAAAAGTATATTCTAAAGTGAATTGTAGGCTTATCAATAGGCTCAATACAGAAAAAATGCTCTAAATTTTCTAAAGAAATGTTCTAAATCATGATTTCTTACTACATATTTAATACTGCATAAAGAAGTCATGAGTATTAGGAAGTTAGAAGGGGCAGTTGCTAATGATACATGAAATATAAATCCTTAGGATGTAATTATCACTTTGAGAATGTCTCTTGGAATTGTGGAGAAAAAATCTCAGGCATCATTTTTCATGGGTCTCTGAAAGCACAGATTTTGCCTACTAAACTGAAAGATTAAATGGCTGATCTTGTTCCAGTATCCTAATTAAGATATGTTTTCTTACAAATGGAAGGAAATTGTATATTGTAAAATGTGTGCAAAACAGACTTGCATGTCATTTCTCTCTCCTATCTTGAAGTCCACAGCATTATTTTCACACTTCAGCAGTTGAAGTGAAAATCTCTGATGCATCAAACCAATATCAACCTTCCTGAATTAATTACTTCCTTCAACCTCAGCTTTATAATGAGTCTCTCTGGGAATTAGCACAATTAAAAAAAAAGTCACCAGCAAGACAGTGTTAGATGCTGCTTTAAGGCCTGTTCTCTTTCTTTCCTTTTCCACCATTAAATTATTCACATTAGTATTCAAGAAGTAAGATATCACTTTTAAAATTGACCTCTGTTTTAAACAGTCTAAGTTTTCAGACCATTAAGGAAGAAGTCTTCTTCAACTCCATTATTACAAAACCAAATGTACCACAACTTTCCTTGTTTTTATACAAATCAAGGTCTTGGAAAAAATACAATTCTACACTCATTTTCTTTATTTGTATCTTTGACAATATTAATATATCACATATAGGCACAGAGCATTTATTCTTCAAAAATTCAGATATGGATCTGTCTTCTGGAGGTAGGTTTGAATAACATTGAATAACATTTTGTATTCTATGCCTTGATAATACCTTATTAACAGTAATTTTCAAATGTAGCTGCATATCAGAGTCATCCCTGGACACACAAACACACACACACACACACACACACACACACACACACACAGAGTGCTGCCCTTTTTGAGAAAAGACAATCTGTTCAAATGGAGAGGAACAATGTATTACTTTAAAAAAATCCTCTATGATGAGATTAAAAAGTGAAGATGGAAATGAGTTGACAGGGAGAAAAAAGTAGAGAAAGTCAAATGCCAAGACTAAGACTGGTAAACCAAATGTTTGGAGTAAGATGCATGTAAATGAGAAGAGAACTAAAAATTAAAATATGAGTATTCAGCAATGAAAGGAAACAAAGAAACAACAAATTATGCCATTCATATTCTTCAAAAATAAAATGAACCAGTTACTTAGGAAAATCACAAATTTTCCTGGAACTGAAACCCAGAGAAATACTTTCAGTAGTCCCTCCTAGAGAGGCCTCTGTTGTGTGCAAAGCTTTACCCACAACATTCCCACCTCATCCACAATCACAGAACTCAAGTAAGCACAATAACCTGTTTTATTATTCTCTTTTTAAATATATTTAGGTAGTTAGACAAATTAGAACTCACTCCAATAAGCCTGACAAAGAACTCTGCCCATCAACTGCCTCCTTCGTGGCCAGATACTACTTTCTTCTATCTACAAGGAACCAGGTATATTCCAACATGGCTGAAACAGTGCAGATACACTAAGCTGTGGGGCAAAATAACAGTAACCATGCTATACGTCGTATGTGAGGGGGAAGGTTTTCAGAGGAGATATAAAACTGGCCATAAGGAAGACACCATTACTATTTCTACCCTTGGAACAACTGCTGCATGACTCTCTTGGGAGTATATTTCCTTTCTTCAAACATGGCTTCCTCTTTTTTTTTTTTTTTTGAGGTATGGGGGAATGAACCCAGGGGCATTCTACCTCTGAGCTACACTTCCAGCCCTATTTTTTATTCTTTTTGAAACCGGGTCTAAGTTGTGGAGGGCCCCACTAAGTAGCTGAGGCTGGCTGTGAACCTGCGATCCTCCTGTCTCAGCCTCCCAAGTACTGGGATTACAAGCATGTGCCACCACACCCAGCATGGCTTCCTCTCTTAAAACTTCACACGAACTTTGCTAAATAAATCTTTTATGCGTACCCTATCTGTGTTTCTTGAATGAAATCTTTCTCTTGAGAAGAACTGAGGAGAACAGTGGGTAACAATGCCTTTTAACATCCATCATTAAAGCACTGGGGAGGACCTGAAATAATGCAATGCAAGGAAGCTTTCTGTAATATTTGGCTCAATCCTCACTTAAACATTGTTTCTTGCAACTTGGCTTATTCTGATTATTGGGTGAAAATGATAGGCAGATTTAATATGTTCCACTGTGTGCCAGACTGAGAGGAAGAAACCTAATCCCTAATGAATTTGAGATTGACTACCCACACTTAAATATCAGCTTACCCACACTTAAACCACAGCACAGGGCTTAGTTAAGAAAATATTAGTACTAATCATTTCAACCTGTCCTCTCAAAACATTGAAAGTCCATATAATTCACAAAAAATATTTCAATATTGCACCCGTACAATTTCTGACTTTTTATAGTATAACTTCTGATGAATCCTCTATTATAAAAATGTAGTACCAGTTATCTAAGATAACTAGTTTACTACAAATATTTTATAGGCATAATTTAGTGAAACACTGAAGAAAAGCTTATAAAATTGATGTGAATTTGGGATAGGTTTATCTTAAATTGTTTTTCTGGACAGTAATCAGATAGCAAAATCAATTGACTACTAAGGACCATTTCCAGCTTTTGACCTTTATATGGTCATCATTATAAAGGGAAATGCTCCTCTCTCTCTCTCTCTCTCTCTCTCTCTCTCTCACTCTCTCTCACTCTCTCTCTTTCATGTAATATGTTATTGGGTTGGAAGTAGAAATTAGACTATTTTAATAGGTCTTAAGTAGACCTCATTTGAAAGTATATTTATCCCTCAGTATACATAAAGACCTGGTTCTAGGAGCTCCCTATAGACACCAAAATTTGTACATACTCAAGTCTCTTATATAAATTGGCATAGTACTTACATGTAACACATGAAGATCCTTCTACATAAATTATCACTATATTTCTTATAATACATAGTGCAATATAAATTCCATATAAATAATTGTTGTGCTGTGTGGTTTAGAGAATAATTACAAGAAAAAGTCTGTATATACAGATGCATTTTTTTCCATGAATACTTATAATCTACAGTTGGTTGAGTCCACAGATGCAGACCTCATGGATATGGAGGGCCAACTGTATTATCATAACATTATGATAGGTTAAGAAGATGGGATAGATATATCCTTGCTTATACTATTAGAAATTATTAAACAATACATCAAGAGACCATTAGGGTCAATCAAGGTTCTCAAAATACTTTTAAGGTTATATTGAGAATCAATAACTCATATAGCCTAGCTCATAATAAGTTTATGACTGGGGTAAGAAAAAATTCAATGTGATCTGTAAAAAAATCCTACATTTATCCTGAAATGTACTATGTACTCTAATAGAATAAGGTGTTACAGTAGCCTCATGTAGAATATTAGTCTGAGAAGCTGATTTATGATTTGTCAAGAAAGAAACAAATAGTCTGGACAGAATATCTAGTAAGCTAAATAGTGTACAATTTCAGTATACAAGTCACTATTGAAAAATAGGATGCAGTAATGTCTGATACTAATTCAAAATAAGCATACTTTGAAAGTTTACCCTTAGTGGGTAAACAAATTTGGAAAGAGCAAATTCAAGTGCTGGAAATATATCTGCACTTACTTGGAAGTAGAAAAATGGGGTATTTTATATAATTAACCATAATATTCATGTAAATATGAGATGGTTGAATAGCTGCTGTTAAGGAGTTAGTAGAAAACTCAGGCTCCTCTCTTAAGAACTGCCTTTACCCACATGGAGGGTGCTGTGAGAAAGGAAAAATTTATATAAAATTTGTTGCCTCACTAGTCTGACCATGTTTCTCACTGATTGGACAAATCTGAATCATCAAGGTGGCTTGATAAAAATACACTGTACTTCTAGAAAGTACAGTGTATGGATTTCAAACTGGAGCTTCTGTAGTCAGTTTTCCCCCAGGAGGAAAACATGGGGACAGAGCCATAAGACTTTCAGAGGAATAGAGCCAGAACTCTTTAAATCACATTTGAGGATCATTCAACCCTTGGAATTTTCAGTGATGTAGCTAGGTTAGATTTCTATTGCTGCATAACAAATTATTTCAAAAAGTAGGTTAAAACACCCATCTATCAGCTCACAGTTCTGGAGGTCAGAAGTTCAGCACACAGATTTCATCAATAAGAAGCTTATTCTTGTTGGCAGGATTACGTTCCTTGTGGCTGAAAGTTCAATGTCCCTACTTCCTTACTATCAGCCAGGAATTTCTCTTGCCTCTTAGAGCCTACCTGCATCATTGGCAAGATGGCCCTCCATCTCCAAGATAGCAATAGGACCTCAAATATTTCTTATAACTCAAAGTACTGGGTTCTTCATCTGCAACCTGCTAAAGAAAGCTCTCTACTTTGAAAAAGGCTCATTATAATCTCCATATCTTAATTTCAACTGATTGAGACCTTAGTTTTCTGCAAAATTTCATCACAGCAGTACTTGGATTGATCTCAGACAATTAACTGGGAGACAGTATATACCAGGGACTAGGATTCATAGGGTATCTTCTTAGAATTTTGCCTACCACATAAGTCAATAAATTCACTTGCAATATTGAGGCCAGTTTGAATCACATTCTCTGTTTAAAAACAAATCTACTATAAATGATATAAACTTCAAATGAAAGGGCACACATATTGAAGTAAATCACATTCAGTTTGTGAAAATACTGATTCCTCTAAGAAACAGGATTTATGAAAGGTAATTTGAAATTCAGATTATATTACCCTTAGAAATCCAGAATTATCTTCTTGGAGTCATGCTTCATCATTACACCTTCTTTAATTAAAAAAAACTTGCCACTACAAAATATTTATCATCATATCATTTGCCAGTCCATATATATATATATATATATATATATATATATATATCATATATATACATACATATACATACATATATCTCAAAAAGATATTTGAGAAGAACCAGGGACTTTTACCTTGTAACAACAAATATGATGGAAAAGACTGGATTGCCTGTCTTACTTTGACAGCAAGAAAAGTAAACAGCGAAACTCAATGCTACTGAATATGTATGATCCTAGGGAAGTAAGTTTGTATTTCTTTTATCTTCTCTTTACTTATTACTCTATTAATATTCCCTATTCATTTTTTTATATAATACAAATTTCTTTCTTACAGTTCTGGAGGTTGGGAAGTGCAAAGTCAAGGGGCCCATTTCTGGTGATGGCCTTCTCACTGCATTATCCCATGGCAGAAGGGAAAAAGAGGGCAAGAGATAAAACTTGCAACCCCAACCTTTTTTGTAATTGGCATTAGTCTATTTATAAGGGTGGAGCCCTCATGACTCAGAAGCCTTTCCAACACTATTGCATTGAGAATGAAGTTTTCAACACATACTTTTGAGGGGACACAATCAAACCATAGCAGATGCTAATTAGTAATATGAAATAACATGAAAATCAACATAATTCTGCTAATTTCCACATTAGCCGAATGAAGGAAAACAAACACACAGTCAACTTATTTGCTGAAAAAGCATGTGAAAAAATCCAACACCCTTTAATGATAAAAGCACTCAAGTTAGAAATAGAAGTGAACTTTCTTATATTGGTAAAGCTCATCTATGAAAACCCCATAGCTGATATCTTAGTTAATGGTGAAACTCTGATTGTTTCTCCCTAAAATCAGGAATAAGATGAGAATATTCTCTTTAAACATTTCTTTTTTAAAATATTTTATTTTGTTTTTCTAAAATGTGCTTTTATTGGTGCACTGTAGTCTCACATCACAATGAATATCAATTTGATATTAACATACATGCTCACAGCTCTTAGTGTCTCTCCCACCACCCGCAATATGGAGTACTGAGAATGATGTTGCTATATTCTCATATGTACACATTGTTTATGATAGTAATTCCATTGATACACTTCTTTCTTGCCCTTCCCCTTCCCTTAGACCACTTCCCTTGCTCCACTGAGGGTTGTCCACTATATTTCGGAGTCCCTTTTGTGCCCCCACTACTCCCTAGGTTGCATATATTAATGAAAACATATGACCCTTTTCTTTTTGTGATTGGCTAATCTTACTTAACATAATTTTCCCCAGGTCCTTCCATTTTCTTGTAAATGATGTTATTTTGTTCTTCTATATTGCTGAGTAGAATTCCATTGTGTGTATTTCCCATAATTTTGTAATCCATTCATCTGTTGATGGACACCTAGGTTGGTTCCATAATTTGGCCACTGTGAATTGTGCTGCTATGAACATGGGTATGCATATATTACCGTAGTTTTCTGGTTTCAATCCCTTTGGTATAATACCCAGTAGTGGAATAGCCAGAACATATGGTGGATCCATTCCCAGTTTTCTGAGGAATCTCCACACTGATCTCCATAGTGGTTGAACTAGTTTGCAATCCCACCAACAGTGTAGAAGAGTCCCAATTTCCCCACATCCTCACCAACATTTGTTGTTGTACGACTTCTTAATGATTGCCATTAGAATTGGGGTTAGATGAAATCTAAGAGTAGTTTTGATTTGCAGTTCCCTGATTGCTAATGATGTTGAACATTTTTTCCTGTATCTATTTGCCATTTGTATCTCTTCTTTCATGAAGTGTCTATTCATTTCAGTTGCCCACTTCTTGATTGGATTATTCATTTTTTTTTAGTGTAAAGTCTTTTAAGTTC
>PVJS01025715.1:15358-27723 GCA_004027185.1 Glis glis
GTTTCTACCTGTGCCTATATGTTGGAGTGTTGAACCTATGCCCTCCTCTAGTAATTTCACAGTCTCTGGTCTAACTTTCAGATCTTTGATCCATCTCAAGTTGACTCTTGTGCAGGGTGAGAAGTAAGGATTTAGTTCCATTTTTCTACAGGTAGATAACCAGTTTTCCCAGCACCATTTGTTGAAAAGACTGTCCTTTCTCCAACATAGGTGTTTGGCACCTTTGTCAAAAATCAATTGGCTATAAGTTTGTGGACTTATTACTGTATCTTCTATTTTGTTCCACTGGTCTATGTGTCAGTTTTTGTGCCAATACCATGCTGATTTTATTACTATAGGTATGTAGGATAATTTGAAGTCAGGGATTGTGATGCCTCCTTGCATGGTTCTTATTGCTGAGAATTTCTTTGGCTATTCTGGGTCTTTTGTTTCTCTATATGAAATTAATGACTGATTTTTCTAGATCTGTGAAAAATGATATTGGTATTTTGATAGGGATTGCATTGACTCCGTAGATCATTTTGGCAGAATGGCCATTTTGATAATATTTATTCTGCCTATCCAAGAGCAGGGGAGATCTTTCCATCTTCTAAGATCTTCTTCAACTTCTTTCTTCAATGTTCTATAGTTTTCATTGTAGAGGTCTTTTACCTCTTTTAGTTAAGTTTATTCCTAGGTATTTGATTGGTATTTGATTGGTTTTGAAATTATTGTGAATGGAATTGTTTTCTGGATTTCTTTCTCAGTGGATTTATGGTTGGCATATATCAAGGCTACTGATTTTTTTAGGTTGATCATATATCCTACTATTTTGCTGAGTTTGTTAATCAGCTCTAGTAGATTTTTGGTTGAGTTTTTTGGGTCTTCTAGATATAGGATCATATCATCTTCAAATAAAGATAATTTTAATTCTTCTTTTCCTTTTTGAATTCCTTTGATATCCTCTATTGTCTTATTGCTCTGGCAAGCATTTTGAGGGCTATATTGAAAAGGAGTGGTGATAGTAGTCATTCTTGTATTGTTCCTGATTTTAAGGGGAATTCCAGCAATTTTCCCCCATTCAATATGATGTTGGCTTTGGGTTTCTTATATATTGACTTAATGATGATGAGGTATATTCCTTCTATTGTGATTTTCTGTAGAGTTCTTAACATGAATGGGTGTTGAATTTTGTCAAATGCTTTTTCCACATCTATTGAAATGATCATGTGATCCTTGTTTTTAGTTCGATTTATGTGGTGAATACTATTTTGTATGTTGAACCAGCCTTGCTTTCCTGGGATGAAACCAAGTTGGTCATGGTGTATGATTTACTCAATATAGTTTTGAATGTGCATGTCTAGTATTTTATTTAGATTTTTTGTGTCTATGTTCATTAATGATATTGGTCTGTAATTTTCTTTTCTTGAGGTATCTTTATTTGGCTTTGGTATTAATGTGATGTTGGCTTCGTAAAAGGAATTTGGAAGAATTCCATCTCTTTCAATTTGATGGAATAGCTTGTGAAGTACTGGGTTTAGTTCTTCTGTAAAGGTTTTGTAGAATTTGGCTGGAAAACCATCTGGACCTGGGATTTTCTTTGATGGAAGACTTTTTATTGTTGTTTCTATCTCTGTGCTTGCTATTGGTTGATTCAGGTTTTGTATATCCTCTTGGATCAATTTAGGTAGGTTTTATGTGTCTAGAAATCTGTCGATTTCTTCCATGTTTTCCATTTTATTGGAATATAACTTTTCAAAATAGTTTCTGATGATCCTCTGGATTTTTCAACTATCTGTGGTGATGTCCCCTTTTTCATTTATGATTTTGGTAGTTTGGGTTGATTCCTTCTTTTGGCTAGGTTAGCTAGTGGTTCGTCAAGCTTGTTAATCTTTTCAAGGAACAAGCTTCTTGTTTTGTTGATTCTTTGTGTTTTTTTATTCTCTATTTCATTAATTTCTCCTCTGATTTTTGTTATCTCCTGCCTTCTACTGGTTTTGGGCTTCAAATGTTCCTGTTTTTCAAGATCCTTGAGGTGTGTCATTAGGTTGTTTATTTGGATGTTTTCTGTTTTTCTTATGGGGGCATTCAGTGCTATAAATTTTCCTCTTAACACCTACTTCAAAGTGTCCCACAGATTTTTGTACATCATGTCTCTATTTTTGTTTAATTCCAAAATTTTTTTAAAATTCTCCTCATTTCTTTTCTGATCCATTCCTTGTTCAGAAATGTACTTATGTGATTACTTTTGGTCTTCCTGTTGTTAATTTCCAGTTTCATTCCATTGTGATCTGAATAGATGCAGGGAATTATATCACATCTTTTGAAATTGCAGGTGCTTGCTTTGTTGTCCAGGATGTGGTCTATTTTGGAGAATGTTCCATGGGCAGCTGAGAAGAATGTATATTCAGGTGTTGCTGGCTGAAATAATCTGTATGTGTCTATTATATCCATTCAGTCTATAGTTTTTCTTAGGTCTGAAGAATCTTCATCTTTTGTCCAGAGCATCGATCTAGTGGCATGAGTTTTGTGTTGAAGTCTCCCAATATTATTGTGTTTGGGTCTATTTGGGACCTGATGTCTTGAAGACTTTGTTTTATGAATGTGGTGTGCCCACCTTTGGGGAATACATGTTTACTATCATTATATCTTCTTGTTGGATTGTTCCTTTTATTAGTAAGTGTCCCGCTTTGTCCCTTCTGATGTGTTTTAGCTTAAAGTCTGTTTTGTCAGATATAAGCGTTGCTGCCCTGCTTGCTTTCGATCTCCGTTTGCATGGTATATCTTTTTCCATCCTTTCACCTTTAGCGTATGAGTATCTTTGACTAGAAGCTGAGTTTCTTGTAAGCAGCATATAGTTGGGTTATGCTTTTTAATCCACAATGCCAGTCTATGCCTTTTAATTGGGGAGTTGAGTCCTTTGACATTCAATGTTATTGAAATATGATTTTTGTTTCCTGTCATTTTGAGTTATATTTTCTGTTTGCTGCAGTGACATATCTCCTTGTTTAGCTGCCTACCTGGTGGAGCTCATCTCTCCTGTGGTTCTGAAAAATTCTTGTTTTTCCTTCTCTGTGGTTTATTTATTTTAGGATTTTCTCTAGTATTGGCTTGGTCCTCATGAATTCTTTAAGTATTTGCTTATCATGGAACATTTTTATTTCTCCATCAATTTTAATGATAGCTTTGCTGGATAAATCAGTCTTGGTTGGAAGTTGTTTTCTTCCAGGGTCCAGAGTACTTCATACCAATCCCTCCTGGCATTTCTGACTTGGGTTGAGAAGTGTGGGGTGATTTTTATTGTTTTGTTTCTGTATGTCACCCATTCTTCTGTTCCTGCTGCTTTAAGATTCTTTCTTTGGCCTCCATGTTAATCATTGTAATTATTACATGGCGTGGGGAGATTCTTCTTTGGTCCTGTCTTAATGGTGTTCTGTATTTCTCCTGTATGTGAATATCCAAGTCTTTTTCTATGTTCAGAAAATTCTCTGAAAATATTTCTCTGAAGAGGTTTGTGATATCCTTGGTCTGTGCTTCTTTGCCTTCTTCAATGCCTTTTACCTTAGATTAGGACGTCTTGTATTGTTCTGAATTTCTTGGATGGTCAGAGTGTGTTGTTGTAATATTTTCTGTATATCCTTGCCAGTGTTTTCAGTTTTGAACGAACTGTTTTCCAGGAGTGATACCCTGTTTCCCATGTGGTCGAGCCTGCTAGAGTTGGTTTCTCTTGCAGTCTTTAATTCATTTATTGACTCCTTTATTTCGTTCAGTTTCTTACTGATTCTTTATTAGAGCCTCAATTTCCTCCTTCCTCTCCTCTATGATTTCTTTGAGGCCTTTCATCATTCTGAAGATCAAAATTCGAAATTCTCCATTTTGCATTTCCTGCAGGTCAGTATCAGTATCTCACTTGTTGATGCATTGTGTTTCTTGTTTCCTTGCTGCTCCTCAGTCTCATATTTTCAGTGTTTTCAATTTTGTTTCTGTTGCCTCCGCATCATATTCCTTTCTGTATATAAGACCTCTTTATGGTTCCTGTAGACCGAATTGGGTCTGTATGTTGCAGGCTGTGGTTCCCTCCCATCTGGTTGACTGGGGCATGGTGTGTGTGTGTGGGGGGGGGCACGCAGGCTCCAGAGCTCAGGTGGTGGCACGTAAGGCGCACTCTGAGGCTCGGTGTTGGGTGTGGACTCTGAGGCTCAGGTCGTGGGAAGGTTCCCGGTCTCGGAGGCATAGGTGTTGGGGATCATGTGGGCTCCAAGGCTCAGGAGTTAGTGTTGGCAGGTGCCCGGTCTCTGAGGCTCGGGTGCTGAGGATCGCACCCACCCCAAGGGAGGCACGTGGGCTCCCAAGGGAGGCCCCAAGGGAGGCATGTGGTCTCCGGGGCATGGGTGGCAGCACCAGAAAGTGCCCGGTCTCAAGTCACAGGTTTTGGGGATCACGCGGCCGAGGGAGGTTGCAGGTTCCTGGGCTCCAGTATTGGTGCCGGAAAGTGCCCGGGCTCTGAGGTGTGGTGCAGAGTATCGCACGTGGGCCTGAGGGAGGTGCGTGGGCTCCGGTTCTTGGGTGGTGGTGCTGAAAGGTGCCCGTCTCCAAGGCGCAGTGCTTAGGATCATGCATGGGCCTGACAGAGGCACGTGGGCTCTGGATCTCAGGTGGTGGTACCGGAACGTGCCTGGGCTCCAAGGTGCAGTGCTGAGGGTCACGCACAAGCCCGAGGGAGGCGCGTGGGCTCCGGCTCTTGGTTGGCAGCGCTTGGAGGTGCCCGGGCTCTGAGGCCTGGTGCTTAGGATCTTGCGCCAGCCAGACGGAGGCACATGGGCTCAGGGTCTTGGTTGGCAGCGCCAGAAGGTGCCCCGACTCTGAGGCACGGTTTTTGGGGGTCGTGTGGGCTCATAGCACGGTGGGGGGGAGGTGCGTAGCTCTGACAGGAGGCCACACTAGAACAACCTTTGAGGGGTATTCACAATCTGCTGCTGGGATGACCCACCACCCACAGAATTCTGCTTCATTTCCTCACCCGGATTTGATGATGGAGATGGGGCAGTTATTAGCCCCAGCTATAGGGTCCAGGGGAAGATGGGTACTTTCTGATCTTAACAACACGGGATTGTAGTTTTCTGTGGGATTCTGTAGCTGGTAGAGTCTGTGTAGTCATACTCAAATTACTGGATATTGGGTTTTGGTTCTTTGGATATGAAATGATATTCAGTTCTGATTCCCCAAGGCGATTTTGAGACAGGCTTGTTTAGAGGCCCCTATTCTGTTGCCATCTTGGATCTTCTAATATTTCCTATTCTTGACACTCCTTCCAAACTATCTTAAATTTTGTGGCAAGCAAGGATGTATTGAAATAAATAAATAGATTACACATATCAAGCACATATAATACCGTATTAGGAATGTTTCGATTTTGTTTGGAGAATACAAAATAATTTCTATTATGTTGAGAAGTTAATATTATAGAATAAATATGTCTTCCCAACCATAATAAGAAACATATACAAAAATACCCACTTCAAATAATGCATTTCAATTAAAAAAATAAAATGATTCTTAGCAAAAACACAAACAAAAAGCATTGAATTGAACATTAAAACATGGAAAAATGGTTTTCCATTTCAGTATTTCTGATATGCCTCCTTTAAATTTCAAGTTATAAGTTCTTTAAATTTGTAGGTTTAAACACAAGAAAACTGCATAAAATGCTCCTAATTTAAGCAAACCTGAAAAGATCGCTTGAAAACAGTATTGAAATAAAAGGTAAGTCAAACCCTGTTTCTCTTAATCGATGAAGATATATTTGAAAAACAAATGTTTGAACAGAAAATGCCTTTTTCACATTTGATTCATAAAGCTTATAAACTTAGGTTTCACTATTTACAAAATGACATTCATTCATAATTACAAGTTGATTACTAAGGGATTGTTGCCAAGATCTGGTAATGAGATAGGAGCATCAAAATTCCTCAGAAGATAATATTTAATGATTTAAGGTTAGTATATTTTGTACACAACTTTGATTTGAAAAATAGAATATGTGATGTGTTACTCATAAATTATTTAGTTCTCTAATGGAGCCAGCATGCAAACTTTAAATAAACAAACATATTGGCAAGCAATAAACAGTGTGGGTGGCAATCACTTAAATAATTTGATTGATTTACAAGGAGTTTCCCAATAGAAAGTGTCTTTACTTTGTTAAAATGAACCATATTTCCATTTTTTTCATCTATTTATTCTCTCTATAGCTTTTCATGGACAAAGGGAAGTGGAAGGTGGGTAGAAAAGACATAAGAAATAACATGAGTTAAATTATACTAAACTACATATGTTCTCTGACTTGTCTCTCTTATCTATACCCTTCAGAATGGCAATTGTCTATGGTTCCTTATATTATGATACTTATAAATTGTTAGAAGGTTATGCTAATGAGCTTATGTATTGCTAATAAAAGAAAATGATGAAATGAAATAAAGCTAACATTGCACTATCATATATAACCACAGTACTATTTATGGATATAAACATGCTTTTCATATTCCCTTCTAAGATATATGGTTTGCAAATATTTTCTCTCATTCAGTGAGTTATCTCTTCACTTTCATGATAATGTTCCAGATAGAACAAAAATCTTAATTTCAATATAGTCCAATTTATTCTTTCTCAGGTCGCTTGTGCTTTTGATGTCATGCCTAAGACAAAGCTCAAAGTCATGAATAACTACTCTTATGTTTTCTTCAAAATTTCTTTACCTCTTAAATTTAGGCCTATAATCTGAGTTTACTTTTATGTATAGTATGAACTACCATACCATACTTCACTCTTCTGCATTGGATATTCTTCTGTGAATATCCAGTTGCCCCAGCACTATTTTTTTTTAAAGACTACTCTTTACATATTGAATATTGCTGGCATTCTTGTTAAAAAAAAATTCACTGAAAAGAAATTTAAAGGCTTTATGACAATTTTTATTGCTTTTTTATATTAACTGGCCTGTTATTAATACCAGTTATTCTAACATAAAAAGCAATTTCTTTGGCTAAATTTTACATCTTGAATTTACTTCTTGATCAAGCAGGAAAGATTTATAGAAGTCTAAGTGAGGGTTAAATAGGAGTTGGTACAAGGGGTATTGTAATGGGCAAAGCAGTAAAGCAACAAAGTTCTGAATTGTGGATCTGTTTTGCCAATAACTGCATATACATGACCCTAGAAAATTACTTCACCTATTCAAAGTATAAAAAAAATGTTTTTCAAGCTGTATGACATGTATACCCCTTACCTTACCCAGCATTGTGACAATTTAATGGACCCAGAATTGGAATTTTTAAAATAATTCTTTCATACCTAATGGGTCCTGAAATATGTTAGAATGCTGTAACAATCAGTAATATACAAAGACTTAGACATGTCACAGAAGAAATTATGCTACTATCAGCAGCAAAGTACCAAGTAATTATCAAAAGATAACTACCATGAAATAAATAGGATAATTCCAGTTAATTGACAGGATATAAATTGATTATATTGCTCTTCTATTCTGAAATTTTTAATCTATTTTCCATCACATTGTGTGTGTGTGTGTGTGTGTGTGTGTGTGTGTGTGTGTCTGCATGTCTTTGTTTGATTTATTCTCCTGCATAGTTGTTTTGATATTATAGAAAAATCTGTTTGAATTTATAATCAATTATTCAAAACATGTAAATAAGCCAGTCTGGTGGCACAGGCTTATAACCCCAGTGCTTGAGAGGCTGAGGCAGAAGAATCACATGTTCTAGGACAGCCTCAGCAAGTAGTGAAACTTTCATCAACTTAGCAAGACCCTGTCTCAAAATTAAAAAAAAAAATAAAATAAAATAGGACTGGGAGGGTAGCTTGGAGGTAGAATGCCCTAGTACCAAATAATAATAATAATGATAATAATAATTATTATAATTATAATTATAATAATCTAAATGCTAATTAAAAACATTAAAACAGACATATCACTTTTTTTGAGGTACTGGGGATTGAAACCAGGGGCATTCTACCTCCGAGCTGCACCCCCAGTCTTATTTTTTATTGTATATTTTTGAAACAGGGCCTCACTAAGTAGCTGAGGCTTGCCGCAAACCTGTGATCCTCCTGTCTCAGCCTCCCAAATAGTGGGACAAGCGTGTGTCACCACACCTGGCTGACATATCACTTTTAATAAATATTCTTCCTTTGCTTAAAGTGAATATTCTTCATTCAATTATAATGAAATTTCCCTGTCATATTAATATACTATAAAATATTCTCTATCTTTTTTAATTCTGTATTTGAAATTGTAGAAAATATTCTGATTATCTTTTTTAATTCTATATTTGAAATTGTAGAAAATAGGAAGCCATATATGCTATTATTTTTTCTATAATTAGTTCTTCTAAACTCATACTTTTGTAGTGAGTTGACAGCACTAGAACATTTTGTTGTATCATTTAAAAAAAGGAAAAAGGAAAAAAAAGCAACTATATATTATTGAGTGCATGACCTTGAGCCTGAAGCTTCCACATATCCTAGCCCATTCCGTTAGAATAAGTTATATCAGTATCTCAGAACACATGTCTTCTAATTTTCTGAATTGAAAGATAAATAAGACAAAGTATTTTTCAGTGAGTTTCTGATTTAAAGTACTTAGGGTTCAACTTTACATAGAGCATGCATGAATTTAAAAAGTTTTCCTACCTTGAGAGGCCAAAAATCAAACTTCCTCAGGATTTAAGAATGTTGTTTTAATTATTAAAGGAATAGGCAAAAGAAAAGTAAAACTTCCAGAACAGAATGCAGTGTACTTTAAAGATGTCTGTAAGGTTAAATGTAAATAAACTTTTTAGAGGAAAATTCAGTTGTCTGTCTTCTTTACTTTCTATGCTGAGCACTTTGCCTTAATTGAGATTAAAAAATCTACAAGATAAACTTTTCCAACCAAAAATCTCATTAAGCTACTAAAAAAATTCCAGATCATGATGATGATTTTTAAATACAAGATTTCTAAATTCTAAAATTTCCAGATGATGATTTCTAAGAAGATTAAGACCCACTCATTATAAACTTCACTAACAAGTCTTTCACAGGCATCTCAATCTGAAAGGAGACAACTGTCTGCTTATTATCAAATGCCTGTAGAACTCTCACAATCCCCAGGAAACTAGTCAAGCCAATTGGCCCAGCACATTCTTGCTCTTCAAAAAGTATTGCTGCTCCTCACCTCACTAATCACCTCTCTTCAAATTAAACACTTGCTGAAATCCTATCAATTCTTGAAATCTAAATGTCCCACTGCTTCCAGGAAAATCTCTCTAGCTAATTACAGGAAAGTTTGTTTCAGCGTTTTTTTTATTTGGATTTATTTTCTGCTACCATACTCTCTTCCTGCTTTCCTAGGGTAGCATAAACTCCTTTCCAAGTCGAGGCAGGACCTGATGTAACTTAATATTGTAAATGTCTCTTAACCTTATTCTTTATTTAAAAATCCACATAAATAAATCATAAACTGCAAATAACTAAGCAAGGCGAATACATTATAATTACACTGGATTTCAATTGATAAATTTTGTATAAATCAGTAGGTACAGAATCTCACTCTTCATTGTTTCCCTGGTGCCTGGAACCTAGTAGCGGCTCATTTAACTCATGCTGAACAGTTGGGAAAGGAAGAAGAAGAAGAGAAAAAATAAAAATAATGTTAAGTATTATCTTTCTCTAATATATTTTCTCTACCATCCATGTTATGTGTCAAATCTTGTAAACTTCAATTTTTTTTTTACTGCAAGGTATAATGAATAGTTAGGATGAACTCTAAAAATATGTGGTAAAATAATGGTTTGGCTATCATCAAGAAGCTTTATGTTTTCATATACATTTTTATTATGAAGTCAAAATCATGCATAATATTTTACAAGTGTTTTCAACAATAAGTTTGGTGAACAACTGGTATAGGAACAATGCTTTTATATGTTAAAATTATTTTAAATTTTACAATATTTCATTTTGTAAGAGTCTACTTTATTAAAAGACTTGCCTTGTTCTTTTACAGCTTAAAACCAGTTGCTTTGAATTCTTTTGCATATGCTAAAGAAGAATTAATAAAGACTTGCTAAAAAAGATGATTTTTATTACCTTAATAAATCAGAATGGACCATGTTGAACAGTTAAATTTTCAGACACATTCAAAGTATTGTTTCATAATGTCATGAGAGTTGATTATTCATGAGGCATGCCTAGATTTCAAATGAAATCATTATAAAATATACAATATTTTTAGGAAATGGGGGAAGTGGAAAGCCCATACATCATAGGTTAATAACCTCAGATTAGTAATAGAAAGAAATATATTTGTAATCCAGCCCTGACTTTAAATAACTAGGTAACTTTTGTTCAGGTAACTGCACCTGCTTGCTCCCTAATTTTTCAAAGATAAAGGAGTTGTTTGGAGGTGAGAAGAAAGTTGTGCCTTTACTAAGTGATAGTTTCCAAGAATGTATGCAACCATTGGTATCCGAAAATCCAATTAATGATGGCTTAAAGAACCAAGGGGTTTAAATGTTCTTGCCCACATAAGAAGTGTAGGACTTGTGCAATAAGAAATGCTAATTATGCTAATCAACAAATACTAAATACTAAGGTACTACTTATGTCTACTTTTCCAAACACAGCCAGTGACTTTCAGTTTTCCTTATGATAAGATGGCTGCTACAGCTCAGCGTCTTGCATATACTTGAGGATATAACAAGTCATATCCCCTTTCATCTCACTGTCCAGAATCAGCACACACATTCACAGTAATTAAAAAATAAACTGGTAGCCGGGCATGGTGGCGCACGCTTGTAATCCCAGTACTTTGGGAGGCAGAGAACGGAGGATCCGGGTTCGTGGCTAGCCTCTGCTCTCTCTCTCTCTCTCTCTGTCTCTCTCTCTCTACCTAGTGAGGCCCTCCGCAACTTCGTGAGACCCGGTTTCAAAATAAAGTATACAAAAAATAGGGCTAGGGGTGTAGCGTGGAGGTAGAACGCCCCTGCGTTCAATCCCCGGCACCGCAAAAAATAAATAAATAAATAAATAAATAAATAAATAAATAAATAAACTGGACAAAGAAGGCAGCTAAGTGTTAAACCAGTGTTTCTTATTAGGTATATGGGATTATTTTAGGCCAGAAGTTTCTTTGTTATGTAGATAGTTCTATATGTTGTGGAACTTTAGCATCTACAACTCAAGGGTATTGAATGTCAATATATTTCTTAGTCCTTTTGACACTCTGAAAGTTGCTCTGTATTTCTAAATGCCACTTAGAAGAATGGTACTTCCTCTGGCCAAGATCCACTTGTTGAAATTGGGTACATCTCTGCTCTGAGTATAATTGGAATTCTGTCACAAATTAATAGGTGATTAATAGTAGACAATTTCAATGCTTATAATGAAGTCCAAATTTCTTTTCAGTTCTAATGTTTATAGTTCTATGATGATACGTTAGGCTTAGACACAATTATTTGCTTATAAAATATTTTTATAAACCATCATTGTATTTTCACAACCAAATAATTCTATGATATATTTATTCAGTCCAAGCATAAATATTGACTTCCATTAGTTTTTGTACAACACTAATATACAAATATAGTGATGTAAATGGTAATATTTTCAGATATTTTGACATTTTTTATTTGAAAATAAATGTTTCAAGATCATATTGAGGAATCAAAAGTACAGCAATGTTCTCACCACAAGAAATGACAAGTATTTGAAGTTATATGTATGGTAATTAGCTAGTTTAATTATTCCACATTGTATTCATAAATCAAAACATCACATTGTGTCCCCTAAATATATACTATAATTTGTCAAGTTACAATAAAAATAAATTTTTTTAAATCCTCTAATATTCCTGCATTTTCTTCTAGAAGTTATAAATTAGAATTTGCTTAATGAAACACATGTTCCCAAAAAGTAACAAGTAAATTTCAATTTAGTTGTTAAACTCACAAGTTTATGTTGTCTGAATTCAGTAGGGTTGGTGTCTTCCAGTGTCTATGTTTCTTTAAAATGGAAGATAGAGAAAAAAATAATCATGATAGGTTGAATATAGAAAGGAACAGAATGAGGATTTCAGAAATTGAGTGGCCTGAGAGCACCAAAACCTCAAACACTTGACTACTAAAAACCTTTATGTCAGCCGGGCGTGGTGGCGCACGCTTGTAATCCCAGTACTTTGGGAGGCTGAGACCGGAGGATCCGGGTTCGCGGCCAGCCTCAGCTCTCGCTCTGTCTCTGTCTCTGTCTCTCTCTGTGTCTCTCTCTCTCTCCTTAGTGAGGCCCTCCGCAACCTCGTGAGACCCGGTTTCAAAATAAAGCATAAAAAATAGGAC
>PVJS01025716.1:0-19567 GCA_004027185.1 Glis glis
GAGAGAGAGAGAGAGACAGGGAGAGGGAGAGAGAGAGAGAGAGAGAGAGAGAGAGAGGGAGGGAGAGAGCTGAGGCTGGCCGCGAACCCGGATCCTCCAGTCTCCGCCTCCCAAAGTACTGGGATTACAAGCGTGCGCCACCATGCCTGGCCAAGTTTTATGTTTTTCAAACAGACATATTTCTTATCTTTGAATTCCCTTAGCTATTTGCTGAATTTTAGGTAATTTTTCAGTTAGCAATTATAGTTAAACTAAAATGGTGGGAATACTAAATTTTAGATGAATATTTTTACATGTATACTTCAATAGCCTTCTTAGGATAGGTTTTACAAACCGTAAAATTATCCATTTTAAGTATTGAATTCATTATTTAGTAAAGTTTTTCAGTCATCAACCAAATCCAATTTTATAACATTTCTATTGTACAAAAAATGTTTTTGAGCCTGTTATTAATCTCTGTCTTATCCCTAACCCTAGGTGGCAAGTGATCTGCTTTCTTTATCTGTAATTTGTCTGCTCTGTGTCCTTGTATCTGGCTTCTTTCACTAGTCTAATGTGGAGATTCAGCTGCACAGACCTTACATCAGTATTTCATTCCTTTTTTACTGCTGAATTATTCCAACATATAGATCAATTACATTTTGTATATTTATTTACCAGTTGATTAATATTTGGATTTAGTAATGATATTAATATGAATAATACTGCTATGAACATAAACATATAAGTCTATCTGTAGATATATGTTTTCATTTTTTCTTGGGTAGAACGCTTGAGAATGGAATTTCTGTGTTGGTTGGTAAACAACTTATGCTTAGCATTTTCAGACACTACCAAACTGTTTTCTAAAGTGGTTGTGTCATGTTACCAAGAATATAAGAAGATTATATTAGTTATTCTATATCCATATATTCATCTAGTATTATCTGTCTTATTGATTATAGCCCTTCTAGTGAAATTTTCTATATTTTAACAAAAATATATCAGTATAAGATTTGCACATTGAAAACTTTAAAATATCTAGCTGCATCCCATAGATTTTAATATTGTAAGTTTTCATCTTCCTTCAATTTAAAATAATACCTTATTTTTCTTTAAATGTTTTCTTTGGCTCATTTAGAAGTCTCCCATTTAGTTTCATGTATTTGGGGCTTCCTGGTATCTTTTTGGTATTGCTTTCAAAATTCCTTTGTGTATAGAAAACATAATTAGTATGATTACCTTTTATAAAAAAATTACTGAGACTTGTTTTGTAGCCCATAATATGGTCAATCCTGGAGAGTACTCCTTATAAACTTGAAAAGGTCATATGTTCTGTGCATTTTGCTGTTCTCATTTGCAGTGTTCTAAATATGTCACTCAGGTGGAGTTGATTGACATTATTTTATACCATTATTGACTTTTCTTTTAGTTCTATTAGTTATTGAAAGAGTAAAATGGAAATCTACTACAATTACTTTTGAAACGTTTATTTTTCCTTCCAATTCTGTATTTGCTTCAGAAAGTGCAGAGAAAATTCAGGGGTTCTATTGTTAGGAATCTATCTTTCTTATTGATGTTCTGACAATTTTATCATAATGAAATGCCTCCTTATGCATTTAATATTTATCTTAAAATCATTTTTCTGATGTGAATATAGCCAATTGAATTCTTTTATGGTTACTGCTTGCTTTTTTGTGTGTGTGATACTGAGGGTTGAACCTAGAGGTATTCTACCTCTGAGTGAACTTTACCCCTGCGCTCCCCTTTTAACTTTTGAAACAAGATCTCACTAGGTTGCTGAGAGTCTCCTAAATTACTGAGGTTGTCCTGGAACCTGAGATCCTCCTGTCTCAGCCTTCCAAGTACTGAGATTATAGGCATGCATCACCATGTCTGGCTCATCTTTTGTATTTCTACTTGTTAGGAATTATAGGGACAAAAGGGAACATGGCTCAGCAGCAAGGAACAGGCTTTATTTGGGATAAAACCTGGGAGGGAATGACTGACAGGGAAAGAACCCATGGGAATCAGAAGCCCACTTCCTTACAGACTTAGGGCTTTTTATGGGGTTTAGGAAGGGCATACGTGCTGGCTTCATTATTAATTCTCCTTTTTCCATCTGAGTATTTCTTTTTATGTTTACTCTTCTAACACATGTATTTATATAATAACTGCCATCCAGTTTCTTTTTCTCCTCCAAGAGCCAAGGATGGCAGAACCTTTCTTAGGATAATTCTGCTGTGGACAGACAACTAGTGCACATGATTTCTCCAGCACCTGTATTTCTGTATTGTATTTCCTTACTGTGACTTATTTTATGAGTTATTGTTGTCATATTTTCCTTTAATTCTTTAAACATAGTTTTCTTCAACTTTTTCAATATAGTTAAAATAGCTGCTTTGATGTCTTTGCTACCTCTAACATCTGAAATCACTTGGAAAAAATTATATTCATTACTTTTTCTCCTGAGTATTGGTCACACTTTCTGGTTTCTTTGCTTCTGTCATAAATTCTGTTAAAATCTGGAGAATTCAGACAATATGTTATAATTATACCATCCAGACGCTGCTTTTTTCTTTGTTGATTTCTGATGCAGTAACTCAGTTGTCTCTTGCCCGTTTCCCTTTTTCTTTTTTTTTCTTGTGGTACTGGGGATTGAACCCAGTGGCATTCTACCTCTGAGCTATGCCCTCAGCCCTTTTTATTTTTTATTTTTTTGAAACAGGGTCTAAGTTGCTTAGAGTCTTGTTTAGTTGCTGAAACTTGTCTTGAACCTGCGATCCTCCTGTCTCTGCCTCTCAAGTACTGGGATTATGCCACCATTCCTGGTTCCCTTTTTCTTTTAAGTCTGAAAGATTATATATAACACCAAAAATGTATGTAGTATATGTGGAATTTATGGCACATGGTACCAATGTAAACAGAAGGTTCCCAATCTTACTGATCCTGCATGGGTACTTCACCTGGATCCTTTTCATGTGCATCCCTAGACTCTTATGTATCTTCAATTACATAAAAAATATTCTAGCCAGGCATGGTGGCACACACTTGTAATCCCAGTACTTGGGAGGCTGAGACAGGAGGATCACAGGTTCGAGGACAGCCTCAGCAAGTAGTGAGACTCTCATCAATCTAGTGAGACCCTATTTCAAAATAAAAATAAAATAGGGCTGGGGGTGTAGCTAAAAGGTAGAATGCCCCTGCGTTCAATCCCTAGCATCACAAATTTTTTTCTTTAAGGTGGTCATATATGTATGCATCCATAAATATATATATATATATTTTTTTACTTCTAAAAAATGCCATCATGATATGTGCAATCACTTGTAACTATATATTTTACCAGAAAAATTATGAATGATTCCAAGGCTATTTCTGTTGATACATTTGGTTACTGTTTGTTTTTATGATATATAGTATTTCACAATATATTTCTTTAATTATCTCACAATGGATATGGCTATTTCTAAATTCTTGCAATTGTGAACAATGCTGCTAAGAATATTCTTTTTTGTCTGTGTCTCTCCACACATATAGGCATAAACATATCTTTAGTGTGTAAATCTGGGGTATCACCTGGTGATTAGGTATTATCAATTTCAACTTCACAAGTTAATGCCCGAGAGTTCTCTGCTTGTTATATCTTAAACTACAGAAAATCTAGCATTGCATTTATTGCTAGCTCCTAAGTTAAAATTTCATTGGTATTATTATTGCAAAGATTTAGCATGTAGCTGATAATTTCAAAAAATTGTGTTAAATTTTCTAAACAGAACGCAATAATAGTGTGCATAATGAGTGTAGGTGATTAGCTGAAACGCACTGAAACTGACAAAGGCACAGATGAAACATGTCCTCTGCAGGACCCTTGTGGGCACAGAGGGCCACACCCAAAAGAAATTATAGCAACACAAGAACCTTCCAAAATGTTTTCCCTTGATGCTCCATCATGGGAAATGTATCCATCAGAAGCCAGTCTGAACTTGATAGGACTGCAAATGCTCGATGGCTCTGAGGCAGGGTGGTGTTATAGAAGAACTGAACCATCAGCTCAATTAAGGAGAATAACTGGTTACCCCAGGGTTACATTTGTGTTCACCCTCTCATTGATTTCAAAGCAGAGAATTTATATTGCCTTCTGGGTCTACTGCCCTGTACAATCCAAGAGAAATAAATCCTTCTCATTCTTTTAGATATTAGAAAAGGAACATCAAAACTTAAATTTCAAGGCTATTAAGCATCAGTTTAAGTTGAGTGGGATATTTGAAACATGCTAAATGAGAAAACATTAAACAATTAGAAGAAAGTCTAAACTGTATACTACTGACTATAAAAGAAACCAGATCATTAGAGTCAATGGTGTGCTGAATTGGGATTGGAGGGAGGGCTAAATGTGCAATGTGTGCATGTATGATGTTCATACCCTGACATATATCAAAATGTATAATTATAATTTACAATGCACCAATAAATGAACATAAAAAGTTAAAAAAAAACAGCCTGTCTATCAGCACCATTAAATACTCAGGGTGGGGGACAAAATTCCTTTGAGGTAGGCACATGAAGACAGTAGGTCACAGCTGACTCTTGAAACTGCAGATGCTTTCAGTCTTTGAAGTTACCTTTGGATTTTAAAGATCTTCCTTTTATTCTCAACATTTTAGTTTCCATAATGCCTCTAATGTTCATTCTTTCTTTTTTTATTAACAGTGTCTTAAGCAAGACTGAATTTTATTTTTCACTTTTTAAGTATTCATTTATTGGTGCATTGTAATTATATATTTTGATACACGTCAGGGTAGCAGCATCATACATGCACACATTGCTCATTTAGCCCTCCCTCCAATCCCACTCTATTCCCTCCCCCTTCCCTCCCTTTTGTGCTCCACATAGTGATTGAGTCTTATAAGTTTGTGTATATATATCATGTGCTATAGTGTGTTTCCCTCTACCCTCCTCCCAACTCCCTCAGTTAGGTCACCTTCTTTGTTCATCTAAAGTTTTCTTCTTCTTTGTCAGGAGTCCCTTCTAAGTCCCATTCTATCTAGCTTCCACAGATTAGGGGGGACATCTGACTTTTCACTCTTAGTGACTTACTAATTTCACTTAGCATAATGTTCTCTAGTTCTCTCCATTTCTCTGCAAAT
Organism: Glis glis; assembly: GCA_004027185.1. Lineage (NCBI taxonomy): Eukaryota > Metazoa > Chordata > Mammalia > Rodentia > Gliridae > Glis > Glis glis. The sequence continues at coordinate 5,130 of PVJS01025716.1, forward strand.
GATGTAATTTTGTTCTTTGTGGCTGCGTAAAATTCCATTGTGTACATATCCCATAGTTTTGTGATCTATTCATCTGTTGATGGACACCTTCGCTGGTTCCAAAGTTTGGCAATTGTGAATTGTGCAGCTATAAACATAGATACACATGCATTAGTCTGGTAGTTTGGTTTCAGTTCTTTTGGGTAGATGCCTAGAAGTGGTATTGCTGGGTCATATGGTAGGTTCATTCCCATTCTTCTGAGGATCCTCCACACTATTTTCCAAAGCGATTGCACTAATTTGCAATCCCACCAACAGTGTAGTAGAGTTCCTACTTATCCACATCCTCGCCAGCATTCGTTGTTGTTTGTGTTTTTGATGATTGCCATTCTAATTGGGGTTAGGTGAAATCTCAGGGTAGTTTTGATTTGCATCTCTCTGATTGTTAATGATGTTGAACATGTTTTCATACATTTATGGGCCATTGTATTTCTTCTTCTGTGAAGTGTCTATTTAATTCACTTGCCCATTTTTTGATTGGGTTATTTGTTTTTTTAGTGGTGATTTTTTTAAGTTCTCTGTGTATTCTAGATATGAGTCCTCTATCAGAGGAGGAGCTGGCAAAAATCTTCTCCCATTCAGTCGGCTCTCTGTTGAGGTTCTTTATTGTTTCCTTTGCTGCACAAAAGCTCTTTAGTTTAATGCAATCCCAGGTATTGATCCTCATTTTAGTTTCCTATGCCTTTGGGGTCTTGTTTCTTCACTGACATATAAAAATCTGTCCTTAAATTCATTTGGAACAACAAAAAACCCAAAATAGCCAAAGTAGTTCTCAGCAACAAGAACCATGCAGGAGGCATCACAATACCTGACTTCAAACTATACTACAAAGCCATAGTAATAAATACAGCATGGTTTTGGCACAAAAGCAGACACATAGACCAATGGAGCAGAATAGAAGACTCTGAAACAAACCCACACACCTACAGCCAATTGATTTTTGACAAAAGGGCTAAAAACACCCACTGGAAAAAGGATAGCCTCTTCAACAAATGGTGCTGGCAAAACTGGCTAACCATATGCAGAAAATAGAAATAAACCCCACTTTCTCACCTTATACAAGAGTCAATTCAAGATGGATCAAAGACCTAGAAATCAGACCAGAGACCTTGAAGCTACTCGAAGAGGGCATAGGCCCAACACTTCAACACATAGACACAGGTGAAGACTTGTTCATCCTTTCTGATTAGAGTTCTCCACGTGTACATACACACTCACACATACAATACACACATGTATACATGTTTTAGTTGGTTTTTTTTTGTGCTGTGACTAAAATACCTGACAAGTACAACTTAGAGGAAGAAAGGTTTATTGGCTCACAATTTTAGAGGTTCAGTCCATGGTTGGCTGGCTCCACGGCTGAAACTGCTCGGTGGCAGGGCCTTGGGACATGGAAGAGGAAAAGACACTGTCAGCTTATGGTGGCCGGAAAGCAGAGAGAAAGAGAGGTGGGGTCCGGGGACAGACACAGTCCCCAAGACTATGGCCCCAGTGATTTACCTCCTCCAGCCATGTCCCACCTTCCAACCTGGCTGCATTGCCCAACAAATGAGCTTATCTGGGGGAGAGAGATTGATTGATTGATTTACGGAATATACTCACACAATTGCAGGGATCAGTAAATTCAACATCTGTAGGGCAGTTCTGCAGGATGTAAATTTAGGTGAGGGTTTATGTTGCAGGCGTGAGTCCAGAGTCCATAAGGCAGCAGGCTGGAAAAAACAGATTTTTATGCTACAGTCTGGAGGAGAATTCTTTCTTTTTTAGGAAGCCTTAGTCTTTGCTGTTAAACCTTTAACTAATTGAAAGAGGCAACCTCACATTATGCAAGTTATCTGCTTTGCTCAAAGTCTAAAGACGTTATTCTTAATCACATCTAAAGACACTTTAACAGCGATATTTAGATTGGTGTTTGACACTGGGATCCACATCCTGGCTAAACTGACCCATTACATTAGCCGTCACCTTTTCCCTTTCTATCTCAAGCTTATGCTCTCAGCACCTCATTCTTGAAGTGACTGAAACAGACAGACACACACACACCCATGCAAGTCTTCCCCTCCAAGTCTCCCCATTCTTCAATTCACCTTTCTAATGTGAATTCTTACTCCTAAAATATTTTTCTTTTGAGGTTCTCCATTATCTTTGTGAAAATGAAGACTATGACTATTAAATCACATTGACTTCCAACTATTCCCTGATTCCTTTTATTCCATTCATTGTTTTCCTCTCATTTCTCTCCACGTGACCAGCTCATTCAGTGCTGTTCAAAGTATAACTGGGCTGCCATGTTTCCTCTGTTAATTTTCTAGTACTCTCCCTATCACAGGTCCATTCAAATTATACCTGTGCTAACTCCCATGATGATCTATCTCTGGAGCATTTACGCCATCTATCACCAGTTACATATGTTTTTGTAGTTATTTGTTATCTAGTTTAATAAATATTAACTTTGTCATCTCAAATTCTAAGGTACTTGAATTGAGGAATTGTGTTAACTTTCTCTTGTGTAAATCAGCCAGTGGTGGCGTGAAGAAGATATTTGCCCATGAATTGGTTATAACAAAAACCAACCAAACAAACAAAAAGAAACGAAGACACTGCAATTCAAGTTTAAATAATTCATAAAAATTTCAAGGAGGGAGTAAAAAAATCTCATCATCCTGGGCCCACCTCTATCCTACTGACTAGAACCTCTGAGGATGAGCCTAGCAATCTGTATTTTTTAAAAGCTCCCCAAGGTAATTTTGATTTTGTGAGTCTATTCAGGAATTACTAAATAGACATCTATTTTTTTTAGCAACTTAGTAATTCACAAAAGAGTTCAGTGTACTTTTCCTCTATATAGTTGTCAGATGTCTCTGAAATATCTTGCTTGGCAGAAGGTTCTTACTTTCTTACTTGAATTACATCAATATTCTCTCACCTGTCCTCCCTGTCTTCCATCAGGATCCTCTTTCATTTTGCCTCCATATTGCAGTCAGAGTGTATATGCTTAAAAGTTCAAAAGTTGATCATGTAATTTAAGCACAAAATACTTTATGTTTTCCCCTGTTCAGGATGAAGTTCAACCTTCTTTACGTGGCTTCTAAAGGTGCTCAAGATATAACATATGCCTACTTTTATAGCCTGGGTTCTTCGAATACCTCCATCCATACTGAGCTACTCAAAACAACTTTGTGTTCTTATGAATCTCTGCCTTTGTGCATGGTTAAGAGACACACAATTCATGCCATTTGTCAGAATAATATTTATTGAATTGATACTACATAGTCCAGGCAATTGCCAGATACTAAGGACCTGAGATTAAAGATATAGCTCCCTGTGGCAGGTACCAAAGGAAGTTTGAGTTTTGGTTCCTTTCCTTCAGCTGTTGGAGACCTCTTCACCAGCCCTCAGTGATGTCGACACTGTCAGACCTGAGTTGAAATCCTGCCTCTGATCTTTTATTAATCATTTGTTCTCGGGAAAGTTATTTAACTGCTCATTCTTAATTTCCTCATCTGTGAAGTGGAAAATGCAACAGCTTGTAAGCCAGCCTCAGTTTTAATGAAAGGTTTTAAGCAGGAAGTCAATGTAATCAGATTTGTATTTTGAGGTGTAATATTAGTAACTGTGTGCAGTTGCCTAAAGTAACGAGTATTAAGGAGTTAGACTATGGTATTGGCAGAAGGTAAGAAGAGAAAAAACTTATGGATATTTATGTACCAACAATGTGATGGAAGGAGTGGGGCTTGCTTTTGACACCTCCAACTTAATTATAAAGATGTTGATATAGAGGCTTAACTTTGAAAATTTTCCCTATTATAATTCTCAGTTAATTTTAACCAGTCTCCAAGTTTCAGTACACTAAATGATAAGTTGGTATAATAGTTAAAATAATATTTTTGTGGTACTGGGGATTGAACTCAGGGGTGTTCTACCACTGAGCTATACCCCCAGCCCTATTTTATCTTTTTATTTTGTAACAGGATCTGTCACTAAGTTGTGGGAGGCCTCACTAAGTTGCTGGGTTTGACCATGAACCTGTGATCCTCCTGCCTCAGCCTCCCAAGTACTGGGATTACAAGCATGTGCCACCATGCCCAGCTCCTAGATAAAATAATTTCTTATGGAAAAGTCTATGATTCTATATGGGATGCAGATATTTTGGAAAAATATTTAAAATTAAAGGATAAAAATTTATAATCCTGACATACCTATAGGTGAAGGCATTTAAGCATTTAAGTGGTTTTAATATGAGTCTTAGAGAGTTGAAAAAAATGTTCAACATCATTAGCAATCAGAGAGATGCAAATCAAAACTACACTGAGATTTCACCTAACTCTAATTAGAATGGCAATCATTAAAAACACAAACAATAATAAATGCAGGTGGGATTGCAAATTAGCGCAGCCACTTTGGAAGTCAGTGTGGAGGGTCCTTAGGAGAATGGGAATGAACTGACCATATGACCCAGCTTTACCACTCCTGAGTATCTACACAAAGGGACTGAAACCAGACTACCATAGTCATGCATACATATCTATGTTTATAGCAGCACAATTCATAATAGCCAAATTATGGAACCAGCCTAGGTGTCCATCAACAGATGAATGAATTACAAAATTACAGGCTATACACACAATGGAATTCCACTCAGTCATAAAGAAGAACAAAATTATGTCATTTGCAGGGAAATGGATGGAACTGGAGAATATTATGCTAAGTGAGATTAGTCAATCACAAACATGAAAGTTCGGATGTTTTCCCTCAGATGTTGAAGCTAAGGAGAAATTAGATACAGGAGGGTGCCAGACAAAGGAGGAGAAACCCTAGTGGAGTGATAGAGGGGGCCTAACTGAGCGAGGCAGGTGGGGGGAGGGAGACTCGATGAAGGAGACACTTCAATGAACATGATGTACCTACACAAATTATCAATGCCAATCTCAACGCCATGCACAGGGAGGGTGAGGGAGTGGTGTGAGAGCTGGGGGAGGCTCACTGAGTCCTGTGTGCATGTATGTCTCTATTGTGCTGAACTTCATCATGATGTGTGATTACAATGCACCAATAAAAAAAATTAGAGAGTTGAGGACAAATCTAAAGTTGAACAAATAAAAATAGTAACCAATGCATTTTATTGAAAACCAGGAGGTCACTAGCAGAAGAACTAAACAGAAATGCTTCAAATTGGTCTTTGTAAAGATTGGCCATAGGAGGCAGCCAGATCTCTGAGATCAAGGATTCTGATGCTTAAGAGGTGAGGATCTCTTTTGATTCTGCAAGTTGGCTCAATCAGATTCTACATAGAAGAGTGCCCAGGAGACATTAACCCACCAGGAGAAACCTAGGCTACCTAGTAGGAAGGCTCCCCTTCCAGACAAGGGTCCTAAAGTTTGCAGGGTGTCCAAGGAAAAACACTCTACTCTAGGACAGCTCTTCTATCCCTGATTGGACAAGGGTCTATTAAACGTCTAGAGTTCTACAGTAAGATAGATCTAAATATATAATTTAATGTCTGCTAGCTGGGCACAGTGGCGCATGCCTGTAATGTCAATACTTGGGAGCCTGAGGCAGGAAGATCACGGGTTCAGTTCAAGGCCAGCCTGGGCAACTTGGAGAGACCCTGTATCAACATAAAAAAAAATATAAAGGACCAGGGGTAGCATGGCTCTGGATTCAATCCCCTGTAAAACACATACATACACACACACACACACACACACACACACATACACACACACCCCACAAATTTAATGCCTGCTAAAGGTACATATTTATGTAAATTAATCATTATAGTAGTTGAAAATGAGGCATTTAAAAATATGGGTCTTATTTAATATTCTTTGGAAATTAAATTGACTTGGTATTATAATTTAATGCTATTTTTGAGATACGCTTTAGAATAGATGAAAAATGGCATATGCTTTACATTGAATATTAAGATAATCTAATCAATAAATTACTTTTCTTAATTACTTTGTATTTAAAAATTGCATAGTATGCTAATTTATCAAACTAAAGGGAAATCAATAAATATTGATTTAGGTAATTAATGATAGGTGAAACTACAAATGAGAATACATGATTTCAAATGTTTACTGACTATAAACATGACTAAAAATGAGACTTCAAATTAACTTGTCATATCTGAAGTACAATATGGTGAGATTGATATTAATATGCTGAAATGTGATTGAGGTTTATTATATGCATCAATACTATATTCACACTTAATATAATTTACAGAAGGCAGCTGGAGCAATGTTCTTAAAGAGAGAGGAAAATTATTTACTACATGTATCCTACTGTCAGCATTGGAATTGAGGCTAATATCATTAGCACTTCTTCACAAGGGATTTTTATTGGCTGAACACTCACATGCTTCGTATAAAAGCACTACTCTATTTAGCTGAGTACTGTTCATAGCATCTCTGCTGACTTCTTGGGCTGATGTCCATTGAATTCATAATCTTAGTTATTTCTTACTATTTTGTTTTAGGTCTTTACAACACACGTATGGACAATTTAAAATAGAAAGCTCTTGGCTTTAATGATAGCAAATATATGTTATCAGTTGTGTTTTAAAAAATCCATCTTGAAGGACTTTTGTGGGTCAACATAAATCAAAATATGAGAAATCAGAGGGACTCTCTTCCAGGCGCTGGGTGTTCAATGCACCATGTCAGACAAGAAAATAGCTATGGCATGGAAATGATCTTCACACTTGTTGTATTAATTACAGAATTTATATAAACACTACCTTTGTGCTTAGAAAAAAGAATATGAGCCTTTGCTAAGTTCTAGACATTTTGATAGGCACTGGAGATGTGAACATGAGGAAGCACATCCTTCCTGCCTTCAAAGAGCTCATGGTTTGGGGGAGGAGAAAGACATAAAAAATGGAGAAATTGCAATTCTACAGGGTATGCTTGGTAAGAGTTATGCACTGAAGAAAAAAAAATTTTTCTTAAAGTGAGAACATGATTATGTGTTCACCATGAAGAATGATAAAAGCTTACGGTGATGGATATGCTAATTACCCTGAGTTGATCATTACCTAATGTATACATGAATCAAAACATCATATTGTATGGACATGAAAACTTGGAGTATCTCAACATTTCAAAGCAGGCAAAAGATCTGTGTCTTTTACCTGCTGGGAAATGATGGCTCTGTGTGACCTGACTATTCTGCTCAGCTATTAAAGAAGCACACGGGGGTAAATACTAAATTGAAGCTGGGCCAAACAGGATGGAGAGGCATCCAAGGAAGAGTTAGAGGGGAATAGATAAAAAAAAGTTATGTCTGTGTTTAGCCAGACTTCTCCCTGGTTCCTGGTCAGGCTGCAGCTGATGGCTGGCTCCCTTCAAAAGCAGGGGCTGTCAAATGGGGTAAAGTAAAAAATAATTTCTTCTGTGTTGTTTCAAAATTATTGGTATGTTTACAGGGCCAATGGGAAACTGTCCATCTGGTCAGACCTGACAGGATGGCTTCTAGTAACCAGTAGCTGGCCTTTGGGCTGGAGGGCCAGAAATCTGTAGGACTATTAAATCCTAATTCCCTGCACCCATGCCATCATTCTATTTTGTGATTTTTCTCTTTTATTCATTTTTTGAGTCAATTTTCAGAGTATAGAGTCCATTTCTTCTAACAAGTTGAGTTTGACTTTAAAGTTAAACTCAGTTTAAAGTTCTTTAAACTGAGTTTAAAGAACTAAGTTTATCTTGATTCATTTGATTTTTTAAAAAAAACTCTAGCCCATTAGAAAAAGTCAAATTTAATTGCAACATTTAGACTATCCTTCATGGGTAATAAAATAAATTTCTGATTCATTGATAGTTTGTATTGTTTATTTCACTGATTCACTTCATTACTGTCCACCATCTAAAGTTGCCAACTTTACCTCAAAATTAGGGCATATAAATTATTTGTTTCAATATATTCTCCACCAATATAAGTGACATAAGATCACACACTTTCATTTAGATAGTAAGATCAGTCGCACTATTCATAATACAAATGTACAAAGTCATTAAAAAGTTCAAGAGCTCCAATACCTGTAAAGAGTCAGTTATCATCTGATCAGTATTTCTGTTTTCATTTTTTGTGTATGTGGCATTGGAGATTGAACCCAGGGGCATTCTACCTCTGAGCTACACCCCCAGCCCTATTTTATTTTTTATTTGGAAACAGAGTGTCACTAAGTTGTTGAGGGCTTAAGTTGCTGAAGCTGTCCTCAAATCTGTGATCCTCCTGTCTCAGCCTCCCAAGTACTGGGATTACAAGTATGTGCCACCAAAACTGGCCTGATCAGTATATCTAAATATTCAATCAGAGCCAGATGCCCTGGTGCATGTCTGTAATTCCAGTACTGTTCTGCCTCGCCTCAGACCCATAGCAAGGGAGCCTTCCAATCATGGGCTGAAACCTCTGAAACCAGGAGCCAAAATAAATCTTTCCTTCTCTAAGTTGTTTTTCTCAGGTGTCTGTCACAGCAATGGGAAAGTGACCAACACAGAAGCCAAGGATTTTGTCCTAAGCAACTGGAAAGATGTAACTGCAGTTAACTGAAATTGAGAAGCCTGGAATGAACGTTTATGAGGAAGAGATCAGAGGTTGAAGTTTAGGACACATCAATTTTGAGATGCCTCTTACTCAACCAAGTGAAAATGTTGACTAGACAGTGGAACTTAGGAAGCTGGAGTTTATGTGTGACCAACGAGAAAGTATTTTAAATGATGCATATGCATTTGAAGATTGCTAACTTTTTGTTCTACCTCTTTTGTTCTTTCCCAATTAACAAGCAAGCATATTCAAAACATAATTTACTATCTATGTAAGTCTTTTTAAGTACAACCAAATCTGCACTTGTAGGTGTACTTGCTCATCATGGAATAATTCCTATAGCAACCATATAGTAGCCAAGCATCTTAATGGAAAATATCCAGTATTTGTTATACTGAACTCAGTTTATCAAATCCATTGTCACAGTCTATTCACCACCCACCCATTTCCATTTCCTAATCAGAGGGCTCAGTTCTTCAGGCTTCTAATTTTTACATTTTCTTCTTATACACATGAATAATACATATAAATAAAAGCAAGGGAACGGTTTCCTTCCCTAGTCCTGGATTCTGAAACTAAGTTATGTCATAAAAACATTTATTGCCTCTTGAAAATGGTAGGAGTTTTGCTGCCAGACCCAGCGTTTTCATGTTGCTGAGTTTCCAATGTGCCTGTGAACGATTCCCTTCCTTAATATAACCATTAGTAATTCCATAGCAAGACCCAGATATTTTGTCAATTGTTTTCTTTTTCCTTATATTTTAATTTTAGTGGTACTCTAATAGATGATTGACAGAGAATTATTTTCTTAAAAAAATCTGTGTGCTGATATAGATCCCAAAGTTTGCCATAACTATTTATTTCGTCATACATTTATCCAAAACATGAAAGAAGAAATAGTTTGTATTTCATAAATGTACCCATATTAAAGAGAAACTTTGATAATTGATGACTAGGCAGCCTAAGATCAAAGGGTTCCTTTTAAAGATAGATGGCATTCTGGAGCCAGCTGTAGAGTTCCAAGTGGAAGGCAGGAGGTGGGTTTATTTTTGTCTGAATAGCTGCCTTAGAGGCAACTTTTGGCTTTGAAAATTCCTATTTCACTCTTCATCTTCTTTTTTAAAAAAAGAGAATTCTATCATCATACTTATGAGGTAGGGCTTTTGGGAAGCGACTTTTTATAGAATATTAAGGTTTTATAGAATATTAAGGATAAGATAGTCTATGTTCTTTGTTTTCTTGGCTATGAAAGATGAGCTGCAGATTAGTTAAATCATTTTTATAGACGAGAGCAAATTTTTAAAGTAGGATTAAGTCTTCTAATAATAAGTTAGGCCTCTACCTTACTTTGGCTTTTGAACCTTTTTTGAGTCTATGGAGATCATTTCTAAAAAGAAAAGAAAAGGAAAAGAAAGGAAGAAGAAAAAAAAGAATTAAAAAAGAGAGAAAGAGATGTTTGAAGATAAAGTGACGATTTTTTTCTTCCAGATTTTAACATTCCAACAGAGTGATCTCAACACTGTTTGTTGTTTAAAGAACCACTTGTTGTTGACATTTTTCCTTTGTTGAGACAGTCATTTTCAGAGCCAAAATAGAATAAAATTGGATATCGACATTGCGTATACTTATGTTTGTAAGTAACATTTTGGAGACCTTTTTAAAAGGCTGCTTTTAAGTGTTTTGCAAGGAGTCAGAATAGCCACGAAAGTCAATAATCAGTGCATTCATGGAGATCACTAAAGAATGCAGAAATCAGCACAGGATAAAGGGAAGGGATGAATATAAAACATCACTGAGGTAAGAAAAATTACTCTATGAAAAAATGGAAAAATATATCCCAGTTAAAACATAGGGCAGGGCAAAATTTCTCAGCTCTAGAGAAATATTAGGATCACCTGGGGAGCTTTAAAAAAATAGCAATTCCTGGATTTCATCCCAACCCAAATCAATCAAGATGGAGGTGGGACTTGGGCATAGGGACAATGGTATTTTAAAAAGTTCCTTTCTCCCTAATATGTGGAAGCTAGGGAGAATGGGACTTAGAAGGGAATCCCAGACAGAGAAGGAGAAAACTTTAGTTGAGCAAAGAAGGTGACCTAACTGAGGGAGACGGGAGGGGGGAAGAGGGAAATACACTAATGCACATGATGTGTACACACAAACTTATCAGTCAATCACTATGCTGAGCATGGAAAGGAGGGAAGGGGGAGGGAATAGGATGGGATATGAGGGAGGGCTAAATGAGCAATGTGTGCATGCATGCTTCTGATACCCTGACACTTATCAAAATGTATAAGTACAATGCACCAACAAATGTAATAAATAAAAAAATTAAAATAAGAGAGAGGGAAGGAGGGAGGGAGAGGTGACCAAAAAAAAAAAAAAAGTTCCACAGGTGATTCTGAGGTGCTGCCAGGGCTGAGAGCCACCAGAGTAAGGCAATAAAATGAACACAAAAATGTAAGGACTTGGAATAAAAGAATAGCAATTCATTCCTCAGACTGAAGAATAAAAGTGGGCCTTTCCATCTTGAAAGAAGGACTGAATTCCTTTCTTGATTTTTATGGGGCCTATTATTTTTCTCCACCAAACCATAAAACCAGAAGGTTTCCAGTATCTGAACAGGCTCTGTGGGGCTACCAGGGCACACTGAATTCTCTGCTTGGAAGAGAAGTCCACTGCAAAGCCACCTTCTTTCACTTGGAAGAGCATGGCTCTAATCCACACTCTGCCATTTCCCTTCCTTTAACATCCTTAGCACAGATTCTCAATTTTCACATAACTGACGCCCATGACATTCTTCTGGCATTTAATCTAGAACCTCATGCACAAATCATCTTTGCTTTATGTAAGCAGATATTGCCTTCAGCTTTATCCAAGGGAAAGGCTCATATGTTTTATTTGGGATACATTTAATGAGTGCCTACTATGTACCAGGTGCCATTCTAGTTACTCGGGACACAGCAGTGAAGAAAACAGGCAAACAATGTGGTCTAGTAGTGTCTGCATTCTATGTATTCTTTTAGTGATTTGATTTACATACTCAGAGCTTTTTTAATCGGTTTCTACATTTTGTAGCTACCTTGAGAAAAATCCCTCAGTAGTTGTTTCTGAAACAGTTATGTTGCTTTTCTTTTTCTTAATCCAAAAACTCATAGTTTTGATCAAAAAAGAGTTCTTTTTTTTTTTCTTGTGTTACTAGGGATTGAACTCACGGGCATTCTACCTCTGAGCTACACCCCTCAGCCCTATTTTAATTTTTATTTTGAAACGGGGTCTCATTAAATTGCTTAGGGCCTCATCAAGTTGTTGAGGCTGGCCTCAAACTTACAATCCTCCTGTCTCAGCCTTCTAAGTACTGGAATTACAGGCAAGCACCACTGCACCTGGCTAACAGAGTTGCTTTGATGAGGCCTGGGCAAGAGTCACTGTCAGGCCTCCCTGGTCTATATAGAGAGCATGAGTTCTGGGATCTCATTATTTTCTATAGACTGGATTGTGTAATTTGAAGTACCCAGAGAGATTTTTAAGAGTGAATGAATTTTGAGAAAGGGCTCTCCCTAGAAATGACATCATTTTAAATTATCCTATAACTTCACTATTGGTGGGATTGTAAATTAGTATAACTACTAGGGAAATTGGGATGGAGGTTCCTCAAAAGACTAGAACTGGAACTTCCATATGACCTAGCTATATTACTCCTCAGTATCTTTCCAAAAGAATTAAAGTCTGAATGCTATAGTGATACATGCATGTCCATGTTTATAGCAGTATAATTTACAATAGCCATGTTATAGAATCAACCGAGGTATACATCACCAGATTCATGGATAAAGAAAGTGTAGTATATACACACAATGGAATTTTACACAGCCATAAAAAAGAACAAAATTATGACATTTGCAGGAAAAGGGATGGAATAGAGAATATTATGCTAAGTGAAGTTGGCCAGTCTCACCAGGCGTGGTGGCGCATGCTTGTAATCCCAGTACTTTGAGAGGCGGAGACCGGAGGATCGGGGTTCGCGGCCAGCCTCAGCACTCTCTCTCTCTCTACTTAGTGAGGCCCTCCACAACTTCATGAGACCCAGTTTCAAAATAAAGTATAAAAAAATAGGGCCGGGGGTATAGCGCGGTACCGCAATCCCTGGTACCGAAAAAAAAAAGTTGGTCAGTCTCAGAAAGTCAAGGGAAATATGTTTTCTCATTTATGGAAGTTAGAGAGAAAGTAGGAAAGAAAGGGACTTCATGATAATAAGGAGAGAGACCAGTGGAACAGTGGAAGGGGATCAGGGGAGGGAAAAAGAGATGGGGCACAGGAGGCTTGAGGAAGAAAACAGACCAAACAATATTACGTCCATATATGAAGGCATCATTAACTACAATAATTTAAGCATTTTGTAAAGCAAAATATTTACAAATGTAAAACAATGTAATGTATGGGGAGGGAAGAGTGGGTAGTGGGATGGGGTTAGTAGGGAACCACACCAAGAGATGTGTGCATATACAAATATATCACTTTGAATCTCACCATGATGTATAATTATGTTGCACCAATAGCATTCTAAAAAGGGACATTAAAAATTATCCTGTAACTTTACAGTATGTATTGGCAAGAAAATGTTAAATATCTAAATGGCCATTTTGGTTTTTACATTCATGGAACTATTTCAGATAACAAAGAGCTTTGATAACAAAGAGGCATCCTTTGAGGGGGAGTCATGTTGTATTTTAGCTTCGGGAGGAGAAAAGCTTTGAAGAAGAAATGGGGAAAATTAAGCCTCTGAGATTAAGGGTTTCAGGATCTCCCTGGAGGATAGGAAAGCTGGTCCTGCCCCACTCAAACCCATGGAAATGGATCACTGGACACTTTCCTTACCCAGAAGGCAAGCTGCGCAGAAGCAGCCTCATCAGTGCAAGGCAAGTCGAATTGAACTTGACACCGGCAGTCAAGGTAGCATGGTGGGCCTAGGAGCTCAACAGGAAGAAGCCAAGAATGCCTGCTGCTCGTGGTCGGCTCTTTCTGATGTCAGAAGTCTGGGTGACCTGGGACCTGCCTGTAGCAGAGAGAAAGCATAAACTTGAAAACAGTTCAGTGGAGTGAATTGTAGCATGAGGGGGAAGCTGAGCTCATAGTAATGTAGTGAGATGCAAATTGTGGAAAGTGTGAAGAGAAAAAAAGAGAGCAGGAAAAAAGAATAGTTGCAGTGAAAATAGTGCCTCTGGACTATAAACTCCTTGAACTCAGGAGTCTTGTTGTATCTACCTGTGTGTTCTCAGCACAATGGCTGGTACAAAGATGCTCAGTTAATATTTGTAGAATTATAGCCACGGTGAAGAGCAAGACCTCTGGCTATGGCAAAGGGGAAGTTGCTGAAACAGGCTAGACTCTTAAGATGACATCATCCCTTGCAGGTTGATGTTTGGTCACTAGAGTGAGTGGCAATCCCTGTAGCATATTGGGAGGAGGGGGAAGAAAGAGATTATGTTTAGAGGTCAGAAGTGAATTTTTAAAATGACAGAAGGATTGCATTTAATTGATGAGAATTCAATCTTATACATTCAGTTAAAAAATTGTCTGGAAATTACAGTCCTCCATTGGGCTCAAAGAGCAAAAGCCCTGAAGCGAGCTTGAGACAAGATGTCTGATCTCTCTTCATATACATCTCTTCTGGACCCAGGGACTGCCTCTCTTAATGTGAATATTTTGACAAGCTGTGGATAATTGTACAGTTTAAAGAGCCAGGTGCAGTGGTGCACACCTATAATCACAGCTACTTGGGAGTCTAAGGTAGGAGGATCACAAGTTTGAGGCCAGCCCAGGAATCTTAGTGAGACCCTATCTCA